>VYXF01008385.1:97716-209146 GCA_013397295.1 Polioptila caerulea
TATGTAAGATCTCTACCAGAATTATGACTGAGTCCTCTTTTGAAGACTAACAATGATCAAGTTTAGTGCAGATTTATGTTGAAGATTTTGAGTCAGAATTCCTTTCTGTTCCCTTACAGCTGGTGGGAATGTCTAGCACAAGAGAGCATCAAGAGTCTGTTTACATATCCAGTTCCCCTTTAAGTGTAACCTTGGTGGGGAGATGGTAAAGGCTGTGGTCAGCACTGAGAGGGCACAGGGAAGATCTGGACAAGAGGAAGTGGCTTTGGGAGAACAAGAACCAGGCAGTCCAGATACTTGAGGAGTGCTGGTGTCCATGCCTGCTCAGTGGTCACCCTCAGTCCTTTGCCATGGTGGATGCTCATTTGCCAAGGTGAAGGGTGCTTTGGGGAGTCATCCAGGCTGTGGAGTGATCTCCAATCAGAGAAAAAGGCTTTTGGAAACACTGCTGCCTTTCTACTGTCACCAAAAGGGGTATTCCTGTGGCCAGGCATTCTCCTATGAAACATTCAGCAACACACAGCACTGAACAACACACTCCAAAAGAGTGAACTCTGCACGCCTCAGCTGTTGGAATTGCCTTGGATGGGAAAGAATTAAGACATTCAGGTGATGAGCATAGAGTAAAAATTTGTCAAGAACAGGAAGAACTGAAACAGGGTTTGTGTTTCTCCATGTTTTATTTTTTCAGCGTAGTAATTGTGCAGTCAAAATAAAAAGAAATAAAAGGTTATAAATAAAATATAGTAAAAGTATAATTAGTATTAATTTAATAATTATTTTAACATAATGCAATAAAAACTTTGGCTGTTGCATTTCAAAATTCCAGCATATCTGTTCCATTACTTGGTGTTCTGAACAGACGTGGTGTGAGGATATACTATTTGGTTCTGTGTTACCTTTCTAGCTTTTAACTTTCTATTTGAATAATTGAATTGACAACAGCTTAAATGGTGGCACATTAAATCTTGCCTGGTTAAAACAGCCTTGTTACAGGTTGCTGCA
Organism: Polioptila caerulea; assembly: GCA_013397295.1. Lineage (NCBI taxonomy): Eukaryota > Metazoa > Chordata > Aves > Passeriformes > Certhiidae > Polioptila > Polioptila caerulea. The sequence continues at coordinate 98,722 of VYXF01008385.1, forward strand.
GACCTTTCCTGTGACCTGTGTCAATTTAATGTTAACATACCTAAAAACTCAGCATCTCAACACTGCTCTTCAGGACCTGACTGTCCTTTATACCCCAAGTGCTGAAACCACAAAGTGGGGTCCTCATTGGGATTGTAAACTGCCTGGAATTTTCTCTGGAAGCTCAGAAGAAATACCAGTGACCTACAACTGGGCTTATAAAACTTTGGAAATGGACACAAAACACAGATATATGTCTGAAATCTCTGAGAACTAAGCATTATCCAATGAACTGAAAATAAGGTATCCAGGTATTTCCACTTTGGATATTATGTCTGTCCATACTTCATGAGTATTTTCTAGTGACAACAGACTGCCTATTGCTCCTCTATTTTTATTTTTATTATACTTATTTTTTTTACTGAATAAGTTGAAAAGCATTGCTGGTGTTTTTTTCTGCATCTTAATATCCCTACCTTTTTATGATGGGAATAGTAAAATGTGGAGTAAGGCTTCCCCACTGTAGTGAAAAACTTGACGGAACAGAGACAGGTTATAAGCATCTCCTTCAAGAAAGTGTAGGATTCTTATGAGGCCCAGGGGAGCTGGAGCAGAGATATACATGGAAAAGTATGGTGTATATTTCTAAATCAATAGATACAGCTTTACAATGTGCCCGTATTAGCTCCAGGACTAAAGAGGATTTTAGTCATGTTTGGCCTTTCTATGATCAAAATAGTTCTCCTAAAGTCTGAGATGCTTGTATAGTACTAGTAAAACTATTACATGTTCCAGAAGAGTAGCTAAAAACAGTGATTATCTTGTCAGAAATAAAGGTTTCAGAGAAATGAGTGCCAGTATATATTGATTCTGATGGAAAATATCCAAAATCTACCATGCAATTGCTACAACAACAGGCAGTTTGGAAGAAAGGCATCATGAGCTTATGACTCATCTGTGTCCTTTGAGAGGTCAGAGTGTGGGACATAACTGTCTGTGGGCTTTGTTTCCTCTTGGCAGCCATGGAGCCACAGGACATGGTCAGCTGATGCAAAAACACAAATAATCTCTCAGACTTTATTAACAATTGCATACTACAAAGAGACAATGTCAGTACAGATGAAAACCCACTGAAACCTGGAAGAGGCAGATCATCAAAGCTGGCACAAAGCTTGCTTGTAGCTTTCTGCACCAGCTTGATTTGCTGTATTTCACTAGTATTACAGCATTTTCAAAGGGGAACATGCTGATGAATATCTGGACAATGAAGCAGATTTTATGGCTCTGTTGATATGCTAATGTAGGACAGATATGCCAAGAAAGTAAAAAAGTGATGATGAACATTTACCACTTGTCTAAAAGTATGCATGCAGCCAAAGTGTGGTCTGAAGTATCTTAGGTATAGGACAAAATTTAGAAATTTCTTTGGTAAGTATTGAGAACATGGTTGATGCTGTCAACTTGAGCAAACACCCTGCAAAATTTTTTGGCTTCAAAGAGAAATTCTGTTAGTGATTTTTCCTGGTGTCACTTTTCTGAGCTCAGTGAGTCTATCCATGAATTCCCCATTTGAACATGACACATTTTGTATTCTCTAACAATTGTCTTTCACACAATACCAGCCTGCAATGGGAAGGCCACAAATCAAGCATCAGTAGCTATCTCCTTTCTCTTCAAATCACTGCCTGAAATGCAGGAGACTCAAATGAACTATAAGCTCAGGAAATAACTTTGGGTGATTAATTCTATAGAATGTTGTTGCAATTTACATCTATCACATCCCAGTGATAAAGCTGCAAGGACTGAGCTGAACATTTGACAGCTTTGTTGATTGTCATGTTAGCTTTATCATTAATGGGCAAAAAAACCCTCCATGAAGATCCAATTAAGTTGCTGTAAAGAAAATAGCATCAGAAACATCTTAATGAACTTTTAGTGCATTCTCAACATGAGGAGTCCTTAAGTGATATACAAATTTTCTGCACAAGTAGAAAATTCTGAAGAAAATAAAACAAAAACTTTTTCAACTTTTATTTTTCCTGAATTACTTAATGCACTTAATCCTTATGTTAGAAAAAATCTTCTGAAAAACTTTGTATGCTTCTAAGACTCGGCACTAGCCATCAAAAAATATTGGTCCTTGTACGATTTAAGATTGCTGTTACCAAAACTATGTTATACTTACCTACTTTTCCCCTAGATTTTCTCTGGTGTGGTTTTCTTTTTGTTTGGTTTTGTTGGGTTTTTGTTTTGTTTTGGTTTTGTGGTGGTTTCTGTTGTGGGGTTTTTGTTTGGTTGGGTTTTTGTTTTGTTGTTGTTTTCGTGGGGGGTTGGTGGTTGTTTTGGGTTTTTTTGTTGCTGTTGTTTCAGTTTTTGTTGTTGTTGTTTTTAACTCTATTTCCCTTCTGATGATATCTGAAGTCACTGGAGTCCTCATCCAGACTTTTATGAGACTAAATACTCAGTTTTATTTTTAATATTGCCCAAAACTTGATGTAGAGGCTTAGGGCCCCTGAGATCTATGTGAAAATCTGCCCAGACTGATATAGCATGACAAGAAAAAGCATGAGAAAAGGGGAAAGCCTAGTAAATCACATCCCTCTAAAGAAGGATGGAGACAATTAAAGATTGACCAATATTTTTATTACACTAGAGGCTATCAGGGTGACTAATTGCATTGTAATATTTGTTGAACTCCCTCCTGGCTGTTTTTCTAGTCCTGTGGATATTTTGCAAATGCATCTGGTCTGTCAAGGCAGGACTCATCTGACCCCCTCCAAGTGTTTGCACTGCCAGCATTCAAAATGGAGTTAGTGACCCCAACTCCCCTCTCCAGTCGTGATTCCTCTCATTCTGGTTTGGTGTCTGTAAGATGGGTCACGTGCATGCTTCTGTGGAAACACCTGGAAACACTTCTCCATTGCCAGCTGAGATGTGAGCATCTCTAGCTGGGTAAGATTTATGCTAAGCTGGCTCCTAGATGTTGTACAGGGTCAGATCCAGAATCAGGACCCCATAACTATTAGTTAATCAGTATTAGAAATTAGTTATCTGGGTTATACAATATCTCTAAGAAGTTTAAGCTTATTTTAATGCTTGAAGCAATCAGTATTCCTCTTCTATACACGCAGTATTGGGTCATAGCTGTGGTCTCTGGGGTTTTTGCTGACCACAGACTGCAAAACTCTCTGCTTTTAATTATAAAGGAGGTCAGGAGAGATTCCAGACCTCCTATTCCTGCACCAGATCATTCTACATTGAACAATGTTCCCCTCCTCTTCCTAAGAGGACCCTGTCCCATTTTAAGTTTGCAATTGCAGCATCACTACTGCAAGCCAGAATTCTCCCTTGAAACATAAATCCGAAAATAATGTGCATTCTGTATGAATTCATATGACTGCAGCCTAACTAGATAGTGCAGAAACACATTTTTGTGTATGTATAGATTTATGACATGCTCAGCCTTGTAATGTGAACCTTGCCATTTAACGGCAGGGATTCTGCCCTTTTAATCCACTCTCCAGATGAGACCCCACCTGGAGCACTGGATCCAGCTTTGGAGCCATTAGTACAGAGAAGATATGGACCTGTTGGAGTGAGTCCAGAAGAGGGTCATGAAAATGATCAGAGGGCTGGAGTATCCCTTCCATGAAGACAAACTGAGAGAGCTGGAGTTGTTCAGCCTGGAGAAAAGAAGAGAGGGAGACCTTATATTCCTAAAAGTACCTAAAAGGGGCCACGAGGGCATGTAGTGATAAGGCAAGGTAGAATGGCCTCAAATTGAAAGAGTATAGGTTTAGACAAGATAAAAGAAAAAAGAATTACTGTTAGAGTGTTACATCCTTGGAACAGGTTGTCCAGAGAAGTTGTGGATATTCCATTCCTGAAAGTGTTCAGGGTCAAGTTGGATGGGGCTTTGAGCAATGTGATATAGGGGAAGTGTCCTTGTCCATGACATGGAAATTTGAAATTTAATGTCCCTTACAGCTTCAAGGTGCCTTACAACTAAAGCTATTATATGACTCCGTGAACATGAAAATTTTTGTCCCCATTGAATGAAAAAGCAATTTTCAGGCTGTACAATTCTTTCTGTAGTAATTTTTCTCTTTTTCTCTTTGTTGTCATACCCAGTGAAAAAAGAACTAAAAAAAATCAGATTTCCTGAGAACTAGGGTAACAAAATCACTATGTTACTTTAATAATAGGAGGAAATAGCAAGAGCTTTTCAGCAAAAATTGATAGAATTGCAATTAGGAAGGAAAGTGCCTAATTTCCCCATTATATAAAATTTTAATGTTCTGTTTCCTCCTTTAATTTAAGGAACTGAACCATGACATCATGATAAAAGTAGAGAATGTTTCAGCAAAGAATCACATTGAACTGTTTAAACATCACATGTCCTAAATGAATAATAAAAAAAAATTATACTTCACATCTACAAAAATCTGAGAAATTTTTCTCAAGCTGCATGCTGTGGTTACATAGGAAGCATTATCCAGCCAACCACAAGTCACGGTGGTGTCCTAAGTTAGGGTAGGGTTGTGTGTGACCGTGCATACTTCCTCAATTTAGCTGTCCAAGGGCCTGAAGTGTGCAGGAAATTGGAAACTGGAGATGGAAGACTGGGTAGCTTGGTGGACTGCCTGGTCTATCTCCATCCAAGCCCGAGAAGGTGATTTTAGTGACTTCTTTGTGTCACAGATATTTGTAGGTACCTCTTCCTATGAAAGCTCAGAGAACTCTTGAACATTGAATTACTGAATGCAAGCTGCCTAAATGCCTGTGTTCTTCAGCTGCTCATGGTGCTGCACTCACAGTACCATGGCAGTTCTCCTTCTGATGTGCTAATGAATGTTTCCCACAGTGACACCAATAAAGGCCACCTATTACTGTCCTCGTTTGTATTTGGGGAAATGCAATATAGAAACTCAGTAGGATGCACATCCAGAGGCAGAGATCTACATGTGGGTGTTTGAAGATGAGAAAAGAGTCTGAGCACCCACAGCAATCAAAGATCAGAGAACAGTGAAAATCACTCAACAGCAGGCATCTCTAAAGTGCTCAGTAGCTTACATTCACTGCACAGCTCATTCACTGATTAATAGTAATATTATTAGTAATAGTTCATCTATTGGTTAAAATGGGAACTTAGACACTAAAAACAGTTCAGTTATTTCAACACGGGTGTATAACTAGTCTGAGACCCTCTTTGACATCCAGATGCTTTTCCAGAGGTATATGTGCCCTACAGGTCAATTCTGTGCACATCAGCTCCCCACAGCATCTCAGCTGCTCAAGACTCCTACTTTGGGCCAGAAGTGGCTAACAGAAGTAGACTGGGCATGTCATTTGGATTATGGAAATAAAATCACTGCAAACTGTTGTACTTGTTTATAGAAGAAGGCTCCACAACATTAAAAATCAGTTTGGCGCCTTAAACATCAACTTGTTGCACTTGAGATGCTGTAAAGGCTGCCTAACTGCTGGTTACAAGCCTTTTATGGGTGCTGTGATAGACTTGGGACATCCTAAATGACATTAGATGTCCCTGTGTAGGCAATTGAATCAAGCCTTTCTTTTTGACCAAGACACTGGTTTGTCTTTTTTATTGATAAACACACTGCCAATCACATATTGTGTGGGCTTACACCAGATCCCTGAGGTCCCTCTGCACTCTTCACACTCATTAAATATAATTTTATTTTTTTACTCTAGATATTAAATAATGACACATTTCAATTGGCAATGGTTTTAAGCAGAGGCATTTCAATTAGAAGCAGCAATCCTGCACACTTTTTTTTCTCTTTTCTCTGGCTGGTGCATTTATACAGAACTGAGTTGGCTGAGCAGAACAGAAGTAACTTCTTTGTGTTTGTGAAATGTCAGTGTGACATCCTGAGCATGGGCTATTGGAGTCTCAGAAGAAGCTGAGTGCAGTGAGTAACTTCATTTTGTCCACAAGTGGAGCTGCTGCCATTGGTGAGACGTGTATGACGCACTACTGACATGCCTTGCTTGCGTGCTTTCGTGTGTGATGGGGCAAAAATGACTCACTGCTGTGTGGGCTGGCTATCAGCTCAGCTGAGCTTTCTAACTGCAACGCGACTTCATAATTGACTCTGACAAATCCATATCTATTTTTTATATAATATTTTATAGCACTACACCCTAAGGTCAAAATAAAGTTCTGCTCCTCTTGCTTAACCTTCTCTCAAAGAACATAAAAAAACATGGACTAAACCAGCTGGAACTAAGTATTATTTAGGTGAATGTACTGTAAAGTAACGTTTTTCTTCTTTGCTGACAAATAAACTCTGTAACAAATGAAATAATAAACTCTGGAAATATCAGAAGACCCATGCTTGTTAGGGAATATAAAGCTGGTCAAATGTTACTCGTGGAGTGGGTGGCAGGTGCTTTTATTGTTAGCTAGAGGAGTCACTGTGAATTTGATTGTGAAACAACCAAAGCCAGAATTCACTGTTCTGTAGTGTAGGGTTGCCCTTATATTATGGAGTACCATAGCTACAAAGAATGCTAATGTTTAGAGTCAAGGGGCAAACAAAGACATAATGGCTTTTATGTAAAATCTTCTTTATTCATAGAATCACAGAATGCTTTAATTTGGAAGACACCTTAAAGACCATCTAATTACAACCCTTCTGCCATGGGCAGGGACACCTAATATACCACATTGCTCAAAGCCCCGTGCAAGCTGGTCTTGGACACTGCCAGGAACAGGGCATTCATAACTTCTCTGGGCAACCTGTGCCAGTGGCTACCACCCTCAAGTAAGGAATTTCTTCCTTATATCTGATCTAAACCTACCCTCTTTCAGTTTAAAGTCATTCCCCTTTGACCAATCACTACACATCCCTCTAAAAGCTCCTTCCCAGCTCTCCAGTACCTTTAGGTGCTAGAAGGTCCTATAAGGTCTCAGAGCCTTCTCTTCTGCTGGTTTGACAACCCCAACACTCTCAGCCTGTCTCCATAGAAGAGATGCTCCAGCCTCCTGATCATTTTCATGACCCTCTTCTTGGTGTCACTCCAACAGGTCCATATCTTTCCTATACTGAAGGTCCCCAGAGCTGAACAAAGCACTCCAGGGAGGGGTCTAACCAGAGCAGAGCAGAGGAGCAGAATCATCTTCCTTGCCTGCCGCCCACACTGCTTTTGATGCAGACCAGGATATATTTGGCTGTCTGGGATGCAAGCACGCATAGGTATGGGAATATGTGGCTATGTCACTTGAGGACATGGTTTAGTGGTGAATATGATTGCAGTGTTAAGTTGATCGTTGGACTTGATGATGTTAAAGGTCTTTTCCTACCTTTACTACGCTATGATTCTGTGGTTGTCAAATTGTGATGGGCTGCTCATCAACCAACACCCCCAGATCCTTGTCCTCAGGGCTGCTCTCAATCCATTCTCTGCTCAGCCTGTGTTTGTGCTTGAGATTGTTCTCACCCAGGTGCAAAACTTTATGCTTGTTGAACTTGATGAGGTTTGGACAGTCCCATCTCTCAAGCCTGTCTTCTGGATTCCTCTGGACAGCATCCCTTCCCTCCAGCATGTCAAGTGCACCACATAATTCGGTTTCATCTGCAGAGCTGCTGAGGGTGCCCTCAGTCCACCTTCCATGCTGGTGAATAAGACGTTAAACAGCACCAGTCCCAGTACAAAACCCTGAGGAATGCCTCACATCACTGGTCTCTCCTTGTGGACATCAAGTCATTGACCACAAAACTTTTGATTGTGACCAGTTCATTAACCCACTAAGTAGTCTGCCTGTCAAATCCATGTCTCTCCAGCTTAGAGATGAGGGTGTGATGTGGGGCACTGTAAAATGCCTGTGCTGTAACCTCATCATTGAAGGCCACCACATCTGTCAGGCACCATTTGCCCTTGGTAAAGCCGTATTGTCTGTCACAAATTGTCTCCTTATTTTCCATGTGCCTAAGCAAAGTTTCCAGGAGGATCTGCCCCTAATCTTGCTGGGCATCAAGGTGAGACTGACTGGCCTGTCAGTTGAAAATTGGAAGATGTGTTTCCCCTTATCAGCCAGTGGGAGCTTCACGAGACGGCCACAGCTTTTCCAACATGACAGATAGCTTAGCCTCTTCCTTCGCTGGTTCCCTCAGGACCTATGGAACATCTCATCAGGTCCCAAGGGCTCGTGCCCCTTCAGGATTCAAAGATGCTCTTGAACCTGACCTCCTATAGTGTATGGTTTTTCCCAATCCCTCACTTTTCTCTCTATGACTTGAGCTGTGGCTGGAACACTCGCTGATGAAGACTGAGGAAAAAAATTCATTGAGTTCCTTAGCCATTTTTATATCCTCAGTAACCAGGTCTCTCGTTTCCTTCTGGAAAGGGCACACATTTTTCCCAGGCTTCCTTCTATCTCTCATGTACATGTAGAAGCTCTTCTTGTTGTTCTTGCTGTCCCTGACCAGATTTAATTCTCTTAGTGTTTTATCTTTCCTAACCTGATCCCCGAAAGCTCAGACAATCTCTGGGACAATTCTTCCCAGGCCACCTGTCCTTACTTCCATCCATCCTCTGTGGACTTCCTTTTTTGGTTTGAATTTGTCCAGGAACTCTATCATCCACACAGATCTCCTGGCATTTTTGCCTGATTTCCTGTCTATTGGGATGCAGCATTCCTGACCTTAGAGGAGGTCATATTTCTCTGGCCCCTCTTCTCTGAAGGGCTTTGACCCTGAAGATGCATAAGTGTGCTCTTCTGAAGGCCAGGGCAATGAGCTGGTTGTGTGCCCTCCTCACTGTCCTAAGGATCTTGAAGTCTACCATTTCATGATCACTGCAGCCAAAGATGCCCTTGAGCTTCTCATTGCCTACCCGCCCCTCCTTGTTGGCGAGAACAAGGTTCAACATAGCATCAGGGAGCAAGGTCCAGCATAACACATCTCCTTGTTGGTCCCTGTATTAATTGGAGAAGGAAGCCCCCATCAGCACATTCCAGAAATCTCTTGGATTGCTTGTGCCCTGTTGTGTTCCAGATGTCTCATGCCCAGATTCTTGAGGCACTGCTCATCCATTTAACTTTACCCATCTTGGTCTTGAGTGTGTCATTCAGAACAGTCATCTAGTCATCTATTATGCTTTGGTAAGGAGAGTGACCAGTGTCTTACCTCATAATTGATTCTTCTCTATTTAGACATCTTTCAGAATAGGATCAACTCTCCTCTGGAGATGCTAGTTTCTCTTTTACTACCTTAGTTTGGGACTTAGCTTTTAGAATGAGTAAAGTTAGAGAAGATAAATCCCATCATTAGGTGCTGTTTTGAGGAGGCAGGTAGGCACTAGGTTTTCTTGGGATATTTGTGCAGTGATTAGCCACTGTATTTCACAAGACTGTGGTTTATGACAGAAATTTGTCAGTACCACTGCAACCTTTCCAGTTTTTAAAAAACCTTACTAATGCCATTAGATATTATAATAGTTCAGTTCTTTGGGCTGATATTAAGTACTGTTTAGCCCAAAAGAAGAATGTGGATAGATAAGAAAGGTAAAAAATCAGACTGAAATAATGAAGATGCATATATGTTATTTGCTGCATCATAGATAGACAGATAGATAAAGAACAGAGAATCAAAGAGGCAATTTCTTGTTTTATCTGGGCATATTTATCATATGTCTCAGATGCTGCAACTCAAAAAAAGAAAACACTTATGTTAAAAGTGAGACTGGACTAACTTATAAGTTTGAATGTGGAGAAGGAAACAGATCTACTTCTAGGAGTATCCCACTGGCTTAGTTGAAGACTAACAATGTCATGCAGGCACCAAAATCATAAAAGTTGTTTATTACGACTGTGCAGCTAAAGTAATAGAAAGCTTGAGACTGTGACTGATAAATAGCTGGATAAAGAAGGAGTTGCCTGCAGCCCATTAAAGAAATGATGAAAGACTGAAGTCTGCTACAAGGTTTCTGCAGCCTGACATAGATGAGGTGGTGAAGACTGGGAGATATCCTGATCAGACTAACAGATAACTGGCAAAAACAGAACACATGGATCTTGCATGCATATGTAGCCTGGGGCTAAAGATACTCACCAATTAAAAATGGTGTGATGAAGGAAGGGAAGTGAGGAAGATGGAAAATGCCTGAGATAAGTAAAGGGAGCAATGTAAGCGGCTGGGTATGAGCCAAAGATCATGAAAAATTATTGCACCAGCATTAGTGGGAGGTGAGAAGAGGACCACAGGAGCTGGAATAAAGGCATCAGACCAGTAAGACAGTGCAAACATAGGGGCAGGGTGGGAAAGAGAGCAGGGAGTATGGCTTTTAGTTCAGCAGAAGGGAACTGCAATGCAAAGCAAGTGAGCAGCCGTATGTGCTGGAGAGTTTATCAGTCTTGGGGCTTACTGTACCTTCCCATCTGTACATCACCGTCTGTGCAGATTAGGTGGTCTAATTCTGCTAAGAGTCAGGATGATCTAACAGGATGGGGAAGGAGCATGGAAAAGGACATCAGGAGGTTGGTGATACTAGTGAGTCAGTGGGAGAAATTATAAGTTTCAGCTGCAGGAATAAAAGAAGACAGGACGGTTTTGATCAAGAACTTTGAATTCTGATGAGACTGGAGGAGGCAGAATGGTGCAGGGCAGTCCACAGGCTCAACGATGCAACATGTGGTGGGGAGCATGGAGAATCTTATGTTCACTTGAACACAAACCACTTGCCCTCTCCCCTCCCCTCTGCACCCCTTCCATCCCATCCCCTCCCCTTTTCACCTAGTCCCCCAATACAAATCTCCAGCCACTGCATCCCACCCATTGCTTGACCGACTTACATTGTCTGGACACACAGATGGTGTTTATTCTTAACTGTGTGGGAAGACTGCTCTAACCATACAACCCTTTCTCAGGGTTTACTAAGTTTACCCAACTTGAAGTGATAATTAGCCTGCCACAGCTTTTCAGAACTTCTCCTATGGGAAATGGGGATTGCTGGTTACTTCCTAGGCCCCTTAAGTGGTTTCCTCAGGTCTCCAAGTATCCCTGCAGACCTGTGAGATGCTGCACTGACTCCTTCAGGGAGGAGTATGAGAAAGGCTTGAGGATCTTCCCACTTGAACAGATCTTGGATGGATCTTCAGGATCTTGAACAGGGCACAAAGAACTATAATTCCATATATGGTATATATGAAAATTACATCATTCCTTGGCCAAAGCATTCTAGAATTTTGTTTATTTCTATGACTGTATCAAAAGGGTGTGAAGACAAATTTGTGATACATGAGGTCTTTTGCTAAAGTAGCTCCTCTAATATGAAGCTGACTTAACCTGACTGCTTCTTCTTGGGGTAAAAACTTTGCTTTTGGATAAAATTTACACTTTCCTCTAGTTAATTTCAGAAACTTGTAATTACAGACAGAGATTTTACAGTCTTTTAAGGAACCTTATTTTATGGACTGCTTCATAACATAAACTGTCTCTCCACAGTGATAGACATGGAAAGTCTGTAATTTGAATATCTGATGTCTTAATACTCTCTTTGGAAGAATTTTAAATCTCAAGTTGATTACAGTAATACTTCCCATAGGGCAATAAATGCACTGCTTCACTTTTTAATACATCTGCTAATCAAATACTAAATATTCCCTCCAAATAAATCAGTGAGGTTCAGGAGAACATAAGAGTGGGCAGTCCAAGGGGTATTTAAAACGTCAGATGACTGTATGAAATAAGAAGGCTTGTGTGGGCTGACAAGTTTAATAAGCACTGCAATATTTAGTAAGTCTCCCTGCTTAAGAGCAGTTTCTCTAGTGGAATAAGGTATCCAGGAAAGTCTGTCATTACTTTGAAGTACACATTTATTTTAATCTAATTCCACCCAGTTGCATGTTTGACCCAGAGTGGTCTGAAAATCTGCTCTCTTACAAGATGCAAACATCTTTGATCATTGCATCTTCAGCATTTTCATTGTGGCAGCTTATGGTCTACTACAATACCAAAGCTCTTTGCAAACCTGAGAGGAATTTGAATTTTTTCATGCATATGAATAAATATGTCTACATGGATTTGACTATAATTAAAGTGTCCCACAAATGCCTTTGTACTTTTCTAATGATTTTAAATAGACATTAAGATAGTGGTTATCCAGCAAAATGTAAGACAAGTTTTCACCCTTACTTTGTCTTAAGTTTAACTTCAGTATGACTAAAGCAGAAAAGGACAAAAAGTAATGACTCTTGTAGTCTTTTCCTTACCTTTCATGCAGTATGTAAATCTACATATATTTTCCATCTTGAAAGAATCAAAAAGACCAGGAGTAATTTGCAGTATGTACATAGTTTGCAGAATAAATAAGTGGAAAGAGGAACTTCTGTGCTCACCCTGAAACCTGACACAAATCATTAAAATTTTTGTTAGCTGTGTGTCTTGAAGTGTTTAGCCACTTCTCAGAAAAGAATGATGAAGAAAGTAAATACTGATAATGCTGACAGGGATTTCAAAAAATCTATTTCTAATGAATTTCAGTGAAAGGTAAGTACAACATTGATGGATTACAAGTACAAGCCTGTACTTTGTAATTGCAGAATGAAAACAAATGCTAGATAGTTCTATTAGAGTATCAAAGCAGTAATGACTGTGATCACCCTAAGCAGTCCCTGCACATTATTGCCAAGAATGGTTAGTGACACAAATATCTATATCACTTGTCCTTTCCTTTCCTTTCCTTTCCTTTCCTTTCCTTTCCTTTCCTTTCCTTTCCTTTCCTTTCCTTTCCTTTCCTTTCCTTTCCTTTCCTTTCCTTTTTTTCTGTCTGTCTCCTTCTCTCTTTTCTATAATTGAGATGAAATGCTTGGTTTCTTTATCCAATTCTTTTCTGCAAAATGGTGTACTTCAGACTTCAGTGAGTTATGGAGGATTTTCTGACCAGCATGACGGTGAAAGAAACATCAGGAACTAAGTAACGGGTTTGAAAAATGTCCACAGGCAGGACTATTCTTCATCATGTACAAGACGGTAAATTATTCTTTGTCAGAGTCTTGGTTGTTCTCACTGTCCCAACTCAGTGCTGGCCACTGCCAGGGACAGGATGATGGACTTCTCAGCACGTTCATTTACATTAGCCCAGTTTACTGGGGATCTCAGGTCATTGTTTCCAATCTCCGTCCTCACTTTGATTCCTCAAGGCTGGGATGGAGCTAAAGGTAAATAGCCTTGAAGATAGTGGTAGTGAAGAAAAAGGAAAAATGTGGGTAATTTTATATCCTAGTTGGCTTCAGAATACAGAGCAAAACTAGCTTGGTTTGCAAGGATAGAAATAAAGGTAAGATCAGAGTTTTCACAAAATCACAGAATTTTCTTAGTTAGAAGCAATCCACAAGGATGATTGAGTTCAACTTTTGCTTGAAGGTGCCAAACAGAGATCAAACCCACAATCATCTGTAGCTTTTTCTACTTTTTGCCACTATAAGCACCCAAAATCTTGCTTTTGAGTGAAGAGGAAGCATATCTTTTATCAATATGTGTATATCCAATAATTTAATTCTAGTATACTCAAAGTGTTTTCATTCTAATCACTGTTAGTCCAGATAGAATCCATGCATGGCAGCTTTTCCACCATTTCATGTCTTTAAGTCAAAGTTGCATAGTCTTCTATAAATATTATACAGGAAGGAAGGAAAAGGAAGGAAGACCTAATGCCAAAGTGACTTGGTAAAACCATAGAAGTTTCAGTTCTTCAGGAAGATAAACAAAACTGTCAGTCATAACTGTGCTCCCCTTGAAAGCAGGAGCAGCTATTAAGCATTTGTGATGAGTGAAATGTGTCCTCAGTAGCAGTCTAAGGAGGATTCCTGCACATCCTCTCTCCTCAGAGATGAATTGGGATGGGCACACAGAGCCTTACAGACAGCTTTCATCTCCTTGCACCTCCCTTAAAATGCCAATGTGCCTGAGTACCCATCTCATGTCCTGACTGCTTCTCCCCTCCAACCTGAACTCCGTCTTCATCTCTGATTTGCCTCACCTTTCAAGCACGGATCCTGTATTATTGTCCTAGACCTTGTTCCCCCTTTCCCCAAACAGCTGTGATCTCTGTCCCAACTGGAGCAAAAGCTGCTGCCCACCAGCATGCTCACAGTAGCTCTCCAAGTGGAAAGCCTCCCCACCATCTTTCCATGGGTAGGACTTCCTTCCTGACATCAGAAAAACAAAACTCTGTGTCACTTGAAGCTTGGCTGAGTCCCTGGATATCCCATTTAGTCACTATGACTAATATTTAGAGATTCTGTGTATGCCTACCTGCTCTGTCACCACTTCCTATGTAGCCTTTAATACCTGTATGGGACTATAACAATTGGCTTTAGGAGGAGATCATGAATCAACGGGAGAGGCCATGTGATGTTCTGGTTCAGCTGTAACTTGTACAGATCCCTTGGTACTCCAGCAGTTTGTCAGATTTAATTTTCAGAAATGCAGCACATTTCAAATAAATACAGATTTTAAACCTAGCAGCACAGAGCAATATTTCCAGTACATGAGAATATCTATGGGATGCAATAAATGAAGTTAGATTTTAAAAATTATATTATTATTAAATTGCTCTGACATGTGAAGAGAAAGGACTTTAGACGATAGTAGTGTTATAAAGAAAAAAGTGACAAAATTTTGCACTGAAGGAAAGAGAAGGAAATTCTTTTCGCTCTAAAAATAATGTAATTGACTCAGAGCGTACACTTTTCACTGTTGTTTAAGCAATATATTTTTTATTCTTTTTATTATTCCTCCTCCATCTTTCCCATACATCCAGGATGTTTGATAGATCACTGTGAGTAGTAAAATCATACCTTAATTCCCTGGACTTTCTTAGTCAATGAGGCATGAATCCTGGAATTTCTGAGCAATGCATTTTCCCAGATTAGATAGCATTTGCTCTGCTCTCTTCCTCTCGGGTTTCTGTGTTGCTGAAATGGCTCCTGAGGTATTAAAAAGTCTTTTTTCCCAGCCCCATGGCCCGAAGAGGAAGTCGAGATTCTTTGGCTCTGGTTTCCAAGGTTGTTTATTTTCTCTTATCTATCTCTTACATTCTTTCTCTGACCTGCTGAGGTCTGTCTGGCAGGTCAGTTTGCGGCACACTGCCTGCCCTTGAGGTGGTGTTATTTTTTTATACTAAAAATTATGTGTACTTTATTTACAATAATTTTCCAATACCTATCACCTATGTTAGACAGTCAGTCTCTACTCTAAACCAATCAAACAGTGTCACCATCACAGCAGAAGATGGAGGACAAGAAGAAGAAGAAGGACAGGACACATCCAAATTTCTCCATCTTGCCTCTTGAACCCACATTCTAAATCCCCAAAATTCTACTTTTTCACCCTGTGACAAATTAACTATTATTCTACTCAAACTCTTGTGACATGTAATTCTTCACACAAAGTTGGTATTTTTTGCATGGGCTAAAATCAAAGGCACGGGTGTCTTTGACTCCGTGCCAAGGTCTCTGAGCCCCTTGCCAGGGTCTAGAGTCAGGCAGTCAGAGGAATGTCCTGGGTTCCAACATCTTCCAACTTGGACCGATTTCCAAATTATCCTCTTCCACTGCTAAGAATCTCACTTGAGCGAGATTTAACACTTCAGTCCTCAGTGTTTCAGAGATGAACTCACAGGGGGTATAAATCTAGAAACTTGTTCTGTTTATGAGCAAGTTTCTGTGCAACAAATGTCTGCAATAGCAGCAAACTAAACCAGTGGCTAAATGTATCTGTCAGCTTAGCCAAAGTAGCCCATTTCAACTATCAACATGGTACAAATCAAATTCAAACAGATCAGGATAAACTGCAACACAAGTTGCTTTTTAGCTACCCTGTTATCCATCTACTCTGTGGCATTCAAATTACTTGTACCCAGATACACCAGCTAATTATGCTGAACCTTCTCTCGACAGCCATGGGTTCTGCTCTTTTTTTAAAATCCTA
This sequence comes from Polioptila caerulea, assembly GCA_013397295.1. Taxonomy (NCBI): domain Eukaryota; kingdom Metazoa; phylum Chordata; class Aves; order Passeriformes; family Certhiidae; genus Polioptila; species Polioptila caerulea. Next base: position 114,660 of record VYXF01008385.1, read on the forward strand.
GGCCTTGGAGTCAGATGAATGTCATAGAATTTTTGTTTTTTCATCAGAAGTCTTAGAGGTGAAAAAAGCAAGAAAGCAAATAAACGCCCCTAATACATAAACCAATTATTTTCAAAAGTAAGAAATCAGGCAAAAAAAATTAAGTATGTTGGTTTTTTTAAATGTAAAGATTATCGTCCATTCTCGAGATTTCGGGATGCTTTAATTAGATGTCACCCAGATGTCTTATCTCCATGGCTTTTTATAGTTTGAAAAACTGTAAAATCAAAACAGCAAAAAAAAAGTTTTGTGACAGATATTAATCCCATCACATAGGTACATTGGATCTGCTTATGCTTCTCTATCCATTCAAGCTGATCATAACCAAAAGCAAACACTAAATGGATCATAGTATCAGTGATATAGAGCAGTTTGCGTTGGAAGGCACCTTAAAGATCATCTTGTTCCAACTCCCCTGTCATGGACAGGGACACCTTCCACTAGCTCAGGTTGCTCAGAGCCATATCCAACTGGCCTTGAACATTTCCAGGGATAGGGTGCCCACAATTTCTCTGGGCAACCTGTTTCCATGCTTCACTTGTGTTTTTGCCCTAGGAAAAACCTGCTGTCTCCCAGAACAAGGACTTGTCAGAGGAAAGGACAATGAACTAAGCATGGCAAAAACATGCTAGATGCAATAGCTCCCCTCAGAGCTTTTCAGTGTGCAGCGGATAGAACTGAGATTTCTCATTTTATGCATATTTTCCTGCAAAATCTTCCTTTTCATCAGAACTGCACAGGAAGCATTACATACAGTCTAAGAGATTCCCTGTTAAGGGATAATCTTCCTCACAAAGTGTAAGATCACAATGTACTTTATGGTCTCTGCCCATCCTTATTCTTTCCCTGCCAACAATTCCTTCAGCACAGCTATAAATCCCATTAGGTGAGGTCACCAGTTCAAATGAAGAAAAATATGTTCTTATGTACATTTCCCAGTGTCACCCCAGGCAATGTATTTTTATGGCAGGCATTTGGGTGATCCCCAGGAATAGAAACCATATCAGTTATAAATACTTTTGCAAAAAAATCCAAACCTGTCAGACCATTACAGGCCACAGAGTTGTACTCCAGTGTTACTGCAGAGCTATCAGGTGTAATGATGGCAGCCACCAGTTGCTACTGATAAAATTCAACTTAATAGTCACTTGGCTGATAATTTTTTAGCCAGAAGCAAGTCTTGAGTGGGTGCCACATGAGGAAAGCAAAAACATTAATTTTAATGTTATCAATTTCTGGAAGGAATGTATCTGGTAAATTATGGGCAAACAAAAAATTTTCACTGAAAGAAATGCCACATGTTTCTTTAAAAATATCAGAGAGAGAGACTTTACTTAAAAGTGCCTTTTTAAGATGTAATACCACTTACTTTCACCTTCTTCTGACGAAACCAATGAAATAGAACGTATCTGTATAGTCACTCTGAAAAATGACACATCTTTAACTTTTTGCATTGCTGTTATTTTCAGTATCCAGTTTAAGATTGTTCCTGTCTTTTGAAAATAATAAGCAGCTGGAAACCCCTTTCCAATACATACACATTTAGTAGGGCTACCTTTTGGTTTGAATGATAATTATTGACAAGATTTAAGAGTTTGCTCTGCATAAATGTTTTTGGATCTTCCTTCACTGCTCCTGCAGAAAGCTGTCTAAGTCAATAAATACTCATTACATTGAAATATCCATGTGTTCTGTAAGCCTTTATGATACTTTTCTCATGTATTTTTATGAATTTAATGCTGCCAACAGTGCATGTAATACATAGCAATCTCATACTCCTTTTTTCTTGGAAATTGTTCATTATGTGTTTGTATTACTTTCCTTATTTGATGGAGTTGCACAAGGAACTTTCCTAGAACCAGAAGACAAAACCTGAGGAACTCTAAAGTGCCACAATAGCAAGAACTTTCCAAGAAAAATTTACAGTCACATGTCAAATAGGAAAATTACACTCCTTTTGATTCCAGTCATGTTTGTTTGCTAATCCATTTATTTTCTGATATTCCAGTCTTCTGGGCAGAATAAAAAGCTACCTTTTAAAAACTCTTCCTCTTAGAAAAAGGTGTTCTATTTGTTCTTGTGGATAAATGAGTTCTCCCTACTGTGAATTATTCTTTTGATCAGCTTTGCTGCAAGGTGATTAACACGCATTTTTGGGCCAGTAACATGTTTCCAATATAGCAGTTTCAAGGTCTGAAGCCTCATAGTCCTATAAGGCTGGAGAGTGTTCTGCATGCTGAATCAGAGACCCTGAGTTGCTGAAGAGGACATATTATGTTTGTTAGAAGCTGAAGATATCAGGCTATAATCCTGGAAAGTCATATTTTCAATATAGAAACACCACTTTCAAGGACGGTTTATGCATCCTTTTCAATCTTAATTTCTTGGGTTAATTGAAAACTGAGGCATCTAGCTACATGTCTGAAAGGGCACAAAGTCTGAAAATTTTAAGCATGAAAAATATCTGTAAAACATTTAAAATAATTTTTCTGTAATCTATGTAGCATATGTGTAACAGCTTAATTTATTTGGCAGACTGAGATTTGCTTCATAGGCTTCAAAACTTTGTTTCCAAAACATCTGAATTTAACATTTCTCAGTGTGTGCTTATTTGGCAAAAATTTCTGAAAACTTCAGCTTTCATCTACCATGACAAAATTCTAACCTTGCCGAACATAAGTGGAGTTCTTAATGCAAAAAAGACAAGAAAAGAAGACCCAAAACAATGAGAAGCAAATACACTGGACAGATATTTTCAAATGTGATTTATGTATGGTATTCACTTCATTGTGATAGTTTTAGGTAAAAACTAGCAATTGTCCACACAGAAAGTAATGTAGAGAATGTCTAATAGATAATAAGAGTAAAACTGTCATATAAGTAATTTGCTTTCAAAATCATGCACTACAAGCTTTTTTTTTTTTTTTTTTTAAATCAGGACAGCTCTGAAATTCAATTGGTTATTATTATAATATTTTTCTCTTTTTTATTCAAGTTAAAACTTTTGCTCGCGTTCATTTTTACTTTATTTATTCAATACATGAGTGACTCAAGCCCCAGGGAAAGTGCTAATTACACATCACATTGTAAGGAAAGTAGATACTGTGGGAACTTAAACTGAGATTTATGCCTTTATAAACACAGGGTTTACATCATGCATATAATTAAATACAACTTGGATATTCTTATTGTAAAAAAATCTGCAAAACAATCCAGGCTATCTGTCTGCAGGACAACTTCGTTTATGACATCTCAAGGAAGAGAAGTGCTGTCACTGAAAGGATGTCACTTCAAATGAATTTTCCCAGCAGAAGCTACTGCTGAATCATCTTATTTCCTGTATATTGAAACAAATTGAAAGCAAGGACCTTCCCAGTCACAACATGTTACTGGAAATTCAGTATTGGAAGCTTTAAAATTGCAAGTAGTGAAAGATGACTTAACGGAAGATACTGCATGTGCTGCTCCTTTTTCAAGTGAGATATACAAGAAGGCAAGAAAGCATTCAGATAAATACAGTCTTTTGGAACTCAAGTGCATTAAAATGCATGGAGTCTGGAAGAGCATTTTGAGATATACCTTTAAGTAACCTAAGGAGGAAACTGGAAGCTTGCTGAATTAAACACTTGACAAGAAACCAAAGTTGTAAAGCCAGCTCTGCTATCCTCATTATGTGTGGGAGGTGTGGGATCTTGGAGCATAACTGGCTTTCAGCAAGCTGCAGTGCAGCTCTCTCCAAGTGCTGTGCTGGGAAGCTGTCCAAGGGATATTGACTTCTGGTTTTCTGGATCCAGGAAATAGTACTGTCAAGTCCTGAGGGAAAAACTAATCCTTATTTAATTAAGACTTTTGATTAACTGAGTTTGGGTAAACAGGATGGTAAAGTAACCAAAATATTTTGAAAGCAAAATACAGGAACTGAGAGGCAGGTCCTTGTCCTGCTACTTGTCAGTAAAGATACACTCTTAGTCTCTCTGCTCTTGCAGCTTCTGGGGATAAAAATGCAAACTTCTGGCTGCAAGGGGATCAGTGTTAGCAGAGATGGGAGAACATTTTGATAGAATTTGTGCAAGGCACCTATCAGCAGTGTTTTATAGCATTAGCTGTGCTACCAACTGTGTTAGGAGAAAAAGAAAGAACCTTTGTACTGGGTCTGCTTGAGATGAAGTTAATTTTCATAGCAGATTGGAGAACACAGTTTTGGATCTGTGGCCAAATCATTGTCGATAACACATTTTAGCTATTTCTGCAAAGTGTTTTTCCAGTGTCAAAGCCTTTTCTTCTCCCTACTGTCCCTTCCCCAGTAGGCTGGCAGAGGACAAAGCTGGGAGGAGACACAACCAGGACAGCTGACCCAAGCCAGCCAAAGGGCTGTTCCAACCCTATGTTGACATGCTCAGCCATGAAAGCTCAGAGAAAGACAAAGAAAGTGGGATATCTGAAATTTGTCTTCCCAAATAACCATTGCACGCAATGAAGCTCTGCCTTCTAGAAATGGCTGAACATTCACCTGCTGATGGGAAGTAGTGAATGAATGTTTTTTTTTACTTTGCTTGCATGTGTTGTCTCGCCTTTTACTTATTTAACTGTCTTTATCTCAATCCATAAGGTTGTTTTGGGTTTGTGCTTCTGACTCTCTCCCCCATCCCTCTTGGGAAGGAACTGGGTGGATCTTACCTGCGAGCTTGGGTCAACCCACCACAATCTTGCAACAAAGCCCCAACAAATTCTTCTCTGGGCCTCTCTCTCCAAACCTTCACAATTAAACATTTTTTCCTTTCAACATATACCAGACACATCCAAGAGATACTCAGTAATGGACCATAATAAGAAACATGAAGGTATGCAGTTGCATACTTAATTCAGGTGCACAGCACATGCAAAGGAGGCACACAGAAATTAAGACTGGCATTTTTTGAGTGAGCTGTTCCTTTGATTCTGAATTGCCCAAATGTTGTTCAATACACGTGATGTAACTGCTCTGGTTGTGTGACTGACCTCTTTGGAACGCTGTGCCGAAGGCTGTCCTCAGTGGTAGCCATGCAACCACATTGATTTCTGTGCAATCACACAGGCATGTTTGCAGACAGATCATCACCTCAGTGGTGTGCCCTCCTCCACTGCAGAATCACCCACTGTTTAGGTCTTGTTTTTGTCATCAGAGCTGGTTGCTGTTTGCATAACTAGTGTGTCAGTGTATGAGTGATTCAGTTCTCCAGTCTGTACAAAGGCATGTTGTCCTTAGTCCATGCCAGGTCATCCCAGGAGACCTTCCTCCTAAATCACTTCCTTTGCCTCCTCACTCATGAGCTTATCAGAATCCTCTTTCCAATCCATAAGATAAAATTTAATTATTTTAATTTACAGCAAAAAAAATTAATTTAAAATGGAAATGACGGAGAAATGTTTTGTGGTACTACCAAAGTTCTTTGACAAAACTTTCGGAAGAGCTTAGTGTTCAGATCATTCTGAGCTGTCATGCTCCACAGATAGAAAGGCATTATGTGCAAATGTGGGGTGAATAGGCCCCTGGTCCAAGAAACATGTTGATTCTTAAGGAGGGTGACAAAGGTCCCTTCTCCAGGAAAAAAAACATGCATTTATTCCCACAGAGGACTGAACAGACCCCTCACTCTACAGACAGCAAGGTGCTATGTACTAACATACACTGAATAGGTGCCTGTCCTAAGGAAGAACACGTAATGCATCCTGCTCTGGAGTCCTCAGCAGAGGAAAGACCTGGATCTGTCACAGAAGGTCCAGATGAGGGTCACAAAGATCATGAGAGAGCTGGCCCACCTCTCCTATGAAGAAAGAAAGGCTGAAAGAGTCAGGATTGTTCAGCCTGGAGAAGAGAAGGCTCCAGGGATACCTATTAACAGCCTTCCAGTATCTAAAAAGAGCCTATAGGAAAGATGAGGACAGACTTTTCAACAGGGTGATAGGACTAGAGGTAATGGTTTTAATCTGAAAGAGGCTAGATTGAGACAAGATGCAAGAAAAAAATGTGAGTGGTGAAACACTGGAACAGATTTCTCAGAGAGGTGGCAGATGGCCCATCCATACAAGGTCAGGCAGGATGGGGCTCTGAGCAACCTCATCTAGTGAAAGGTGCCTCTACTCATGGCAGGGTTTTGGACAAGATGACTTTTAATGGTCCCTTATAACCCAAAAATTTCTTTGATTCTTTCCATTCCTAGAAGTGGCTAAACAGGCCTGTGCTCCGAGGACTGACACACATTGATTTTTCAGGAGGGTTAGAGAGGTCCTCACCACCAGTTATTGTTATCATGGTGTGCCACCAATCTCAGACTCTGTCTCTCCCTCTCTCTGGAATTCCCTGCTCCTTGTCAAGTGATTTGTGCCATTACTATGCCCAGCCATGTCCTCAAAATATCTTTTCAAATTATACCTGAATGTTTTCTGCTCAGTCTGAAAATGAAGGAAAATTTTATAAATACCTTGTTTTCTTCAGCAATTATGTGCCACACTGTATGTCCTCAGCAGCTTTAGTGACCTGTTGGAAGCAGAAGGGTGAAAAACAGCAGTGAGGAGGAAAGTTTAATAAATACCCATTAGCATCTAGCATCCACCTTATAACCCATGAGACATGATTTAAATGATGGATGCATCTATCTCGGTCCTCATGGCCAGACTTCTCACTCACCCAGCTGTCCAGAAGAGCAGGGATCAGTGTTGCCTGGGAGCCAGGTTAACAGAGTCTTGGTACTTGGTACAGTCATAGCCTGGGACATAGAGTGCAGCAGGCTGCTTTAATAAACTCACAACACATTGTACCTACACAAGAGCAGCTGCTCCAGCCCCTTGCCAGCCCTGCCAGTTTACCCCAGTAAGTATCAGGATCAGGAGAATATTGGCACTGGAAGTGCTGACTGTAGGCATCAGAGCAAGCAGCACCAGCCTCATGGCCTTTTGCCTGAGAGGGTCTGTGAGATCCTCTAGATAATGAGATGTTAAAGATGAAATATAATTTTGTCATCAAATCACTTTGGTGGGATTTTAATGGGGTTTTGACTGGCTTTCTGCCTGTTGGATTCCTCAAGGGCATTCTCTTCCATTCTTTGCCCCTGCATGGGTTTCCCACATCATTGCTTGAGTCCCAAAGATATTAGATGCTGACTATCAGAGGAAATTGCTGTTATCTAAGCCCAAGTCACCTGTTCTCAGAGAACAAAGTGAACTTAGACCTATATGAGAGTGTTGGAATAAGGGAAATAAACGTCCATGGGAAGCTGAGGACAAAAAATATAATTCCATCAGGTTCATTTTTCACAAAGGCTTGATGTTTTGAATCAATCCAATCAACTTCAACTGTTTGAAATATGGATATATATTCTTAATAAAACATATATGTTAGATACCAAATTAGGCATCTACCATTTCACTTTTCTGAGGAACATTGATGCCTCACTGAGACTGGAGATGTCACTTTTAGGAAGTACCTGTAAGATGGAAAGAAATCTATTCTTGGAGGACAGTAACTCCAGAATAAGTTTAGAGAACCTGCCCTAGGCTGGGTTAGGAAGACAAATCCTGAAAGGTAAAGGTCAGGTAGCAGATATTGTCTGTGTTTTCCTCAGACTATGCTTATCATCTGTGGATAATAGGTAGCAAAAGTCCAAACTGCTCCAAGCTAATTTATGTCAATAAATGAAGTGTAGACATCCAGCAGATGACCCAGATGATGCAGCTCTCCAACTCTCTCAGAGCCCTCAGCACTCCCCAACCAAGGAATGAACTGCTGTCCTTTGTCTCTCCCTCTCCATCATCAGAGGTTACAATTTGCTCATATCTGTGGATTTACATGATAATAAAATTGCCTGAACTTGGAAGGTTAAACAATCCTGATCATAAATTCCAAGAGAGGTATTTTCCAAAACCAAGATAATTTGCCGGAAATGGAAATGAATGGGTGGGGATGGGTTGAGAGTGGGAACCACCTGAGACAGGTGTAATAAATAGAATAGGCTTTCTTCTGTGCTCTAATCTTGTTCCTCGAACTGAGGACTTGCCAGAGTGAGCAACTGGGTTTCTGTAAGAACATAGTCCTCTTGAAGATACTGAGGTGGGGTATTTTCCTAGGATAAATAAAAAAGAAAAGAAGTCTGAACTTTATTTGCTATCCATATTATGTGGCTGGGTATCTAAGAACAGCAAAAAGAAAGGCTCCTGTCCCTGAACAGGAATTTGCATGACCAAAACCAAAGTAATCTTGGGAGGTACATTTCACATGGCTGTCATTCTATTGCCTGAATAGCTGTTCAGGGACTAATTAGTCACAATGGACTATTTTGTCTTCCAGTTACTTAATTGGAAGAGCATGGATCTTATGCAAGGCTTATGCTATATTTGATGTGTTGGTACAAATATGTTGTAGCTCTGCTATCCTATTTGCAACTTATTAGTAAGGTGAAAATAAAATATGAGTCATCAATGTGCACTTGTAGCCCAGAAAGCCAATTGTATATTGGACTGCATAAAAAAGGATTGTGACCAGCAAGTGAGGGAGGGGATTCTGCCCCTCTACTTTGCTCTTGTGAGACCCCACCTGGGTGCTGTGTCCTGTTCAGGGGCCCCCAGCATAAGAAAGACATGGGCTTGTTAGAGCAGGTCCAGAGAGGAGCCACAAAAATGATTTGAGAGCGAGAGCACCTCTCTTGTGCAGACAGACAGAAAAAATTGGGATTATTCTTCTCTTCTGGAGAAGAGAAGAGAAGAGAGCCTACAAGAAAGAGGTACTGGACACAAGGATATACAGTGACAGGACAAGGGGCTTTTAACCTGATGGAGGATAAATATACATTGCACAGGAGAAATTTTTTATGAGGGTGGTGAGGTACTGGAACAGGTTGCCCACAGAAGTTGTGAATGCCCCATCCCTAGAAATATTTAAATCCAGGTTGGGTGAGGCTTAGAGCAACCTGCTCTAGTGGAAGATGTCACTAGCTGTGGCACTGGATTTGGGCTAGATGATCTTCAATGCTGCCTTCCAACACAAATCATTCTATGATTCTATGATTCTAGTTCACTTCTCTTTAGGCAACTAATCCTGTCTCCAGTCTAGCTCCTCATTTTTTTGATGAGGGAAATCAGTTAACCATAATTTGAGTTTTGGTAGAGGTAGGAACACTGTAAAGGTAAAAGGAAAATACAGATTTGAGGGCATATGAAAGGACAAGAATACCTATGAATAGAGTGATGTTTTCTCTGGATGAATATGATGTGGTTTCAATCTCACATAAGGCAGATCCTGTCCTACATATGGCACAGTTCAGCTGTCCCTGTATTCAATGCAATGGAATCCCTTGTGGAACTGCCCCTGTTTACCCCAGAGGAAAACTAGCATGCAGTTGCATCAGCCCAATAAGTTGTGACTCAGAGGCATGAAAATACAACCAGAGAAGAAACCTCATATTATCTATAACCTGGGAGAAAAATCTGTGCTTGATTTCTTTAGATAAACTCAGAAACTGGAAATCCTTTATCCTGAAGATGGGCTTACATGAAGGCTGGCACTGCATTTAAGAAAAAGGCTTATCAATTATCTTATGGAAAGGGGGAATGAACTTGCATTTTATGATGAGAGAAAGCTCTTGATTTGCCATCTCAAGAAGGCCAGTAGAGCAATTCTTAGAGCAAACCCTTATACCTCTCAAGCTCTCTCACACAGGCATTTTACTGCTATTCATTACATGTAAATGTCTCTTTGTCCCAACACAAACTTGCAGCTGTCAACACAGCCAACACTAACTACCAGGAAATGAATCTGTCTGAGAAGGAAACGTTGCAAGCTATCAAATCCCCACAATGTGCTAAAACATCCGTAGAGGCAGGCTGCCAGGAGTTTATTATAAACTATGGACCATATGTTCTTCTTGGCTTCCATAGTTTTGAACAAGGAAATGTGTCATCAAATAATCCCGAAGGGAAGGGAGAATGAACTGTGCAGGGGAAGAATCATAATGATACTTCAGTGGGATGGTACCCCAACGTCTGCTTTCCTGAAGAGTGTGAAGGCTTAAAAGACCAATAGAGATATAAAAAGGGGGTTGTTACTAGAGTGTGGATAGGAATAAACTTGGCAGGAACTCCACCATATGGCAACCTCAGGAGATGTGATGGGTGTCTGAGGAAAAGCTGCTATCATTCATGGTGGTTCAAGAAACAATTACTTTCTAATGTATGTATCACTGCTGGCTCTAGTCAAGAGCAGTATGTCCAGACATGACTGTATCACAAAAGTCAAGATGAAGCAGACAGGTGACCCCACTATCCAGGTTTGCTGACCATGCTGTTGAACAAGCTCCATATATACACAGTGTAGATATGATTGCTGTTGAAAAAGAAATGAACCTGGTAAAATAGATCCTCATAGAAAGGAGACTGAACTGAGTTTACATCAATCGTCACCATCTGAAGCTGGTAACATTTCTTTACAGGCTAATGTTTTCTATGCTGATACCAGACAGTGCAGGTATCACTGCATCTTCCACTCCAACTCCTGCTGTTCAGAGCACTGAACACCATGGGTTGTGGCATATTTTTCTTCATTTACCTGACAGCTGATGTCACCGCTACCCAGAATTACTCTCACAGTTCAGTGCAGTGCCCTTTAGAGCTTGAAAACATGTTGACAAGCAGACACTAAGGGTGAATCAGCAGTGCCTCAGGTGAGACCAATGAAAACAGAGATTGTGGGATGTGGTAGGAAGCTTCAAGCATATGCTTCATGCACAGGCAAGGTTAGGGCAGAAGCTGAGTGTGTTCTTGCAAAGATGAGGCTGGCCAACTGATGACAAAACAGAAGCACAGTTATGAAAGACAAATAAGCCAAAGCATATTTCACTGAAGCACAACCTAACTAACAGGAAGTAGATTTAGACTAGATATAAAGAAGAAACTTGTTACAATAAGGGTGGTGAAACACTGGAACAGATTGCTCAGAGGTGCCCTATCCCTGGAAACATTCAAGGTAAGGCTGGATGGGGTTTTGAGCAACTTGATCTAGTTGAAGGTGTTCCTGTTCATGGTAGGTAGTTTTGACTAGATGACCTTTCAAGGTCCTTTCTAACCCCAACTGTTTCATGACTCTATGATCCCATCTGAATATCATCTTTTTTCTTAGCTCCTCCATAGGATTTTGCTCTAGGAGGAGTCTTGGCTGACAGAGCAGAGGGAATAGATTCTGCAGCACCTCCTCTTCTGGGGTGAATTAATTTAATTTTCCCCAAATTGAATGTGTTTATTTCACAGCAGTAATTAGTAAGCAATCCTTCTGTCTTTATCTTGATCCACAGGCTTTTTTACTCCTGTTCTTCCTATTTTTTATCCTTTTCCACTTCTGTCCTAGGGAGGTAGGAAGTGAACAAGCATCTGGGGGGAGACTTAAGCTGTTAGCCATGGCCAACCCACCACAGTTTAGCATCCTTACATGGCTTGTCTGTGACAGACTTAAGGGATTGTGTATTTTTTTCTATCTTATTTCACTTTCTCAGCTTTCAACATTTTTGGATTCTCTTCTGACTTTTATGTGCTCAAAATTATGTCAAACTTAAGAGCTGGTCTGAAACTTGCAGTTCTATGTGTTCACCTCTGACATTTTGGAATAAATATCAGCAGTTCTAATAAAAAAAATCTTCTTTAGTATAAAAGCTCTTAAAAATTTAATCACTGAGAACATTCAGCAAGTCTGTGCTTTGAGTCTGTGCCTATAATTTAGTTGGTGGTCTCAAAACAAAGTTGTGCTGTTTGAGATCTCTCTAAATACCTCTTCAATTTTGCCCAGTTAAATTAGCATAGGAGCTTCAGTTTTTGTGTGTGCTGTATAGACCAGGATAAGGGATTGCTGTTCGTTTCTTCCGTATGATCAATCCCCATGATGCGACCAAGACTTCCCTTGTCCTTTGGAGCACACACAGAGGGCACAGATAGAGTGTTATGCCATGGCCTTGAAGGGTATTGGCCTTGTACACCTTGCTTTCAGGTATTGTTTGAACTTATAACGTTCCCCTTTCCTACATATGAAAATCATATATAAATTCTGTGTGGCAACAGTGCAACATGATGCTTTTATTTCAAACTTAAACGCCACAAGCATCTTCTAACTAAGCATGACTATGCTAGGAAATTCCTTTTTGTGTCTTCCATATACTCTGCCTCAGAAAAGTGCTACTTCTTTCTTTTTCTGTATTGGAACTAATAGAATCAACACAGTGCAGCTGTGAGAGTGACTCAGAATAGCTGTGAATCTTCATGCACATGACATCCTGTGACAAAAAGAATCTCACATTTTGAAGATTTTAAACGTCTTCGTTTCATTAATTTTTTTCCTCAAGGGGAGCTAATGTTATTTTCAATAGGATACAGTAAAACTGAAATTTTGCTACACCAATCTGTCAAGATGGCAAACATGAAAATTATATCAAGAATATGTTACATTTCAAATTTTATTGAATTCATAATAGTTTTCATACTTCCCAGGCAAGATTTAGGAGTTTCCAAAGCAAGGCTTAAATGTGAAACATATGGCAGATGAAGTGATGCTAATAACAATGGAGACTAATGAGAAATGTTTTGCTAACAAGCATATTTTACTTTGTAGGTTTTTCCTGAAGATTAAGGAAGAAACTTGGAATTTGAGATCTGGCGGAGATAAATGATAGAACTCTTTCAGGATCTGTGTATTTAACCTCTAAAAGCCCAGGGTGAATGGACAGCCTTTTAAATTTACTAGGAGAAAACACAACAATGATTAATGGAATTATCGGTTCTGGTAGGGTTTTTTGCTTTGTTTGGTATTTTTTTTATCTGTTTGTTTGGTTGGGTTGTTTCAATTTTTCCGAGAGCCTTGAGAGTTTGACAAGGCTTGACAATACCAGTAAGATTTGCCTGCTTAAAAATATATGTCTGAAGTGGCATTAGTTGGTTGTTTTCACCTGCAGCTCTGTGTTTCTGCCTCTACAGCAATGCACAAGGGTTTCTAGATGTTTAACAGACCTCTTTCACATATGTTCCCTCATATCAACTCAAAGAAAGATATACAATCTCCACTCAACTCTGTTGCAACCAAGTTCCCAATTTCCGGACATTTGACTTCCGTACTAATTGTGGCAGAGCAAAAAGACAGCCTGCAAACAAGCTCTGATACAGATTCATTCTGACTTTGAGTTAGCTAACAATCTGTGCTGAAAGAAAGAGACACTAGCAAGTAGAGATGTTTTCCCAGACCTTTTATGTTAGGTTATTGTGGCTGGTGGGGCTTTAGCATTTGGACAGGCACCAGGCTAAGGATGGAATCTATCATTAGATTGGGAACGGGCCAGCTGAGATTTCAGCTTGAGAGGCAGAACTCAGTGGATAGATGCCATGTGCAAAACCTGAGGATTTTCAGCTTCTGTGTGTACCCTAATCTTCCCTATCTCTGATGTTCCCAGGATGGTTTTCTGGGATGAAGACTGATGGGGACAATCATTGACTATCATTCAAAAAACTGGGGATGATCCTGAGCCCTTGCTGAGGCCTGTATCACCCAGATTCATTATTGGTGAAGAGGGTGCTCATTGGTCTTGGCCAGAGCTTTCACAGTCCAAAGGTCCAGGGACCCATCATATTCCTACCTATTGTTTAAATCACTATAAGTAGACTTAGCCTGTGAGTTCACTTTGGGAAGTGTCCTTGCCTCTCACCACTTAGGAGGGTAACTCTGTGCCCATGATAGTTTCTGAACCTCTCTTCACAGCCCCACTTCTTAGGGTTCATGGGTACACTGCATCAGACTCCAGGAAAAAGACAGACACCATCCAATACTCATGTGACTTCCTTAGAAAAGTGTACCTCTGAGTAGTCCAACCAAAGCCACCATTGTCCTTGCTTGCCAACACCCCAAGCTCCTTTCAGCACTGACTATCTAGTCAATGGTTTCTGAATTTCTGGAGTACCTCATGAATATTTGTCAACTTATATTTCTTCTACATTTGATATTCTATTCCATGATGAACTTAAACTTTATCCTCACTAAATGAAAGTCATACACCTGGGGAAAACTCCATGTACCAGTATATGCTGGAAAGCATCTTGGCAGGAAAGGACCTAGGGGTCCTGGTAGACACCAAGTTGAGCATGAGCCAGCACCATGTCATTGCTGCAAAGAAGGCAGATGGAATCCTGGGTTGAATTAGGCCAAGTATTACCAGCCTGTCAGTCTTCACTACTCAGCCCCACCTGCAGTATAGTGTCCAGTTCTGAGCTCCTCAGTACTAGATAGTCATGGGCACACTAGAGAAAGGTGAACAGGGAGCCACAAGGGTGATGAAGGGGCTGGGGCACCTCATATATAAGGAAAGGCTGAGAGAGATGGAACTATCAAGCCTGATGAAGAGAAGACTCAAGGGATACCTTAAAGGAAGGTGAAAGGAGAGCAGAGACGGGATCTTTTCAGTGCTGACCACTAATCAGAGGTGATTGGCGCAAACTGAAACACAGATAGTTCCCTTTGATTATCAGGAAACACCTTTTTTACTGAGATGGTAACTAAACACTGACAGATTGCCCAGTGAGGTTGTGGAATCTCCATCTCTGGAATTATTCAGATGCTCACAGTATATGGGTGAGTTGGGGAACTAGCTGTAGTTAGTCCTGCTGTAGTGAGGGGGTTGGACCAGATGATCTCCAGAGATCTCTTCCAGTCTCAACTATTCTGCAATTTTGTGAACATCTGGAAGGTTTTCCGTCAAAATGCTACCACAAAAAAGCCCCACAGAGTTGCTGCTTATGGACATATGTGGTTAATTCTATGGTTATTTGCAGCAAATTCTCATCATGTCATAGTGATTTTTTCCAGACTCAAAAGCTTTGTCCATAATGAAAAAACACCTGTTTTCTGAAAGACTCTATTTTAGCTGTCCAGAGGAGGCCTAATCAGAGTGTTAGGCTTATCTTACAGTGAAAAATCCACTTTTCGTCTCCTAATGACATTCAGTTGAGGTTTAGACACTGAAAACTCATTATAGGTTAGGTATTTAAAATACTGCTATAGATGATGGAGACCTTAACCCTCATTCAATTGCCTCAACATAGTGTGTAATGTAACTGGAATTTCCTGGGAAAGACACCTCCATAAGGCTAGTTACCATGATAAAGAGCATATAGGAAATCCATATCTTTTTAAAGAGGAGGTTGGAGTCTCAAATGGGTGTCTGGGTGTATGAATCCCTACACTAATCAGTACAATTGAGAGCAGAGTAGAAGGCAGTTTGGTCGAGATCAACCACTAGGAGGGCAGCCCAGATATTCACATCTAGATACGAGTGCCTGTAGCTTGTTCCAGCTGCACTGTATTCACAATATGTTCATGAGGCTGGTGGCTCTGTCATGGTATCTATAACATACCTACATATTCCTGAAAGGCTACCTAAAGACCAGGAAGATTATCTTGGCTTGTTTATCTTGATCAATTGGCATCTGTCAAAGTAGTCAGGGAAGTTATATTTCTGACTGTAAGTAATGGCTTTGCAATGAAATGCAGTTTGGGAGAGGGTCCACCAACCTTTATGAGACCTCTGTTAGCAAGGATATATCCTTGTTTAGGGAACAACAGTTTTTAGGAGTCAGAGATGGCACAGCTTGTTATACCCGCAGAGCTATATACCTGCTCCCTGCAAATCTGTGCATAAGAGCATTCTTGAATTACAAATACATCTTCCAAAAGGTGAAGAACTGACTCTGTGTATCCTCACAGTGGAAGCTGAGCACAGGCCGAAGCAAAAGCATTTGCTTTGTGTGGGAGGAAACCTAGGCCAGTGATACAGAATTACCTCCCACACTTTGGCTGGTATGTGTCACACTTTGAAAAGGGTATTAAATATTAGATGAGACAACAGAGAAACTTTCAGTCAACTGGCATTTTGTTCTGCTCTGTCTGCACCCCCTACACTTAGCTGAATGCCATTCCAGTATTGCCCTTTTGGCAAAATTCTAAGTTTGTTAAATCTTCAATTGATCCAGTGAAGGTCCTGCAGGTCTCCTTGTTCTGCAGGTGGTGTCAGGATCTCTGTCAGGGTCATATGAGAGCACTGCTCTCCCCATTGCACCAGCTTCCTTCCAACACCTGGCCTTCACCTTACCATGAGCAACCTAGGTCATCTCCCACATGTGTGCCGAGATCCTGTGATTGCAAACTTTGGTCAGGAATGCAGGAGAGTTCAGCCTTGAAAGTGTGATCTGTAAGGTGCAGAGGGTAAGAACATACGACATTCTACCTTGTCCTGTTGTCTATCTGACCTAATCCTTCATCTCAAGAGAGCATGTGAGCCTGGCCTGTGGAGTCAGTGGTTTAAAGATATTGGTGATAAATCCTTGTGTTGTCCTTTTACCATCTCTTTATGTGCTTGCTTTCAAAGAAATTACCTATTAGCCTTTTGGACCTGCCATATTTCTACCTGCAGGGTAGAGGCATATGTATGAAGTCTAAGGGCAGAATAATTTTCAGGTCATCTAGTCCACTAAAGATAAAAAATAGACCTGATTCCTTCACCTCCTTGTTAAGTCCAAATTGGTATATTGCAACAAGCTATTTTATTGCTCAGAAAAAAAAAAATCACCTATATCCCATCCCGCAGGGATAAAATGAACACACTCATCCTCCTTGCAACAAATTCTGTAAGCCCACCATCAGAATACTGAACACACTATATGGTTTTCCTTTCCTGACTTTGGCTGGTCCTTGGTTATTAAGAGAAAAGCAATAAAAAAAAAAATCTAGGCCTTCCTAAGGCAAGTACTACTGGGGTAAAAATCATTTATGCTACTGCAACTGCAAACAAAATTTGTCTCATTCTTATCCTTTTTCTCCCAACAGCCTCCCACTTCTGTGTTTCATTTATTCTCTCCTTCCTGCTGCAAGGTTTTCCTTAAATCATATCTTTCCTCAAGGCTTTGCTGTGTGTCTTTTCCAAAAACATTTTGTGTTTGAATTCCTCTGGTGCATTATAATTGTCTGAATGAGGGAGAACATTTATCATGACCCAGACCCTGTCTTTTAACTTGGAGGGGAGAGGTGGGAAAATTTATAACACTACGGAATTATTTACAAGTTTAAGCTCTGTGCCTTTTTTGTCCTCTGATAAATATGATTATTGTTCTCATTAATGATCATGGCAGCATGTCACAGTTATAAGCAGTTATTTTACCTTCTGATTACAGCAGCACATCTTAGCCA
The DNA here is from genome assembly GCA_013397295.1 of Polioptila caerulea. Lineage (NCBI taxonomy): Eukaryota > Metazoa > Chordata > Aves > Passeriformes > Certhiidae > Polioptila > Polioptila caerulea. The sequence goes on from VYXF01008385.1 coordinate 131,935, forward strand.
TGGATCTCAAAAAGGTTTGCAGTCTAGTAGTACTCCATTTAAGAGACAGGTAGTTAATAATTGCTTTCTGAAAGACACTGAACTTCAATGTTTTACTGAAGATTTGTCAACAACCAGACTAAAACCTAACCCAAACATCCCTTGTTTCTTTATGAGCAACTTTTAGTGAGATTCAGGTCAGAAGTAATTTCAGGATTGGGATGTGTTGTTGAGTGCAGAGAGATGCTGATTTAGACCAAAGCCTTGTATTTATATAATAGAAGTCGGGTCAAATGAATCACAGTGTTGGTTGCCATGTCACTGCTGAAACTTGGGAAGTTTCTTAAGTCAGAAAGAAGCCTAAAAAGGATTTGGTTATGCTTTTCTTGCCAAAGTGTACCATGTCAGAGGACCGGTGCAGCATTGCTAGTGTGCCCACAGGCTGGGCTGGTGCTGTGTGCTGCACAGGGGTGGCACAGGGCCTGACTGCCTCCTGTTTGACCAGCTGAGCACGACTGCTTCAGCTTTGCTGCCCTCTGCCCTGCACAGACCTCCAACTCTGCCCCAAACTCCCCTCTCAGGGTGTGTCTCAGGGCGTTCAACACAAACCCTGGGCATCCCACTGTGGAAACATCTTCCTGTTGGGCTGGGACACACAGCCTCATATCTACTATGGATCTGAACAGGGAAAACCCTGGTGAACTGAGCAAGAATGATGGTTTTGAGTCTTCGAGGGACTCATCCCATTGAACTTGGAAGAGACCCAGGGCCTAGAGCTGTGTAGCCTTTCTCTCTGGCTTCATGGCAAAATACTCTCTCAGCAAGATGTTTCCTCAGTTTTATACAGCAAGGCAGATGTGTTCTATGATGCAGATGTAGTCAGACAAGAGTATATAAACAAAGCACAGAATTTTGTGTATTGATTTACGTATCCTGAATATTGCAGCTCTTTAGAGAAAGGCCATATGAAGATTATTCGACACAGCTCTGCTCTGCTCCAATGCTGCTGAAGATGAGCAATATTTAACCAACTCAGAGCGTAAAACTAGTGGGATGAGAAGAAAAAATATTATCACATTTTTTGAAGAATAAGGAAGTACTATTTAACTGAGATACCGTACTTTCATGCTTTCTGAGCTTTTCTTGCAATTAAAAAGACATTTTCAGCCTGTGCAAATGTGATGTGGATACTTAACCAAGAGTAGAACCTTCAACAGTTTGAACTGAGATAGTATCAGCTAAGTCAGTTGACTTAAGCAACTAAATTTAGTATTAATCTAGTTCAATAAACACAACAATATAATCGAATTTTGACTGAAATTGTGTGGACAGATAACTCTCTAAACAGCATTTCATATTATTAGGTCAGCTTCAGCTGCAAGGCAAGTGAAATGGCAGGGTTCTTTTGAAAACATATTAATGAATAAATTAAGAATGTTCTTATCTCACACAGGAATGATAATTTCATGGTGAGGGAAAATTGTATATTGTATCCCTGTGCCTCACACTGCAGGTTAATCAGTCCTGACGACATTAGGGATTCCCACACACTGAAGTGCAACCAGCAGCAGATCAACTTAAATGGAAGGACGGGATCTGGGTTATTTCAGGAGGATTTCCCTTTTCAGCTAAATGTCAGCATTACTGAAATTCAGCCAGGTCAAATCTTATTTTCTGATGAGCCAAATGCAGATTGCTGGTTGTCACAGCAGCACAAAACTGTCCAGGCCCATCCTTTGTTCCACATGGGATATGAGTGAAAGACAGCCTCAATAACCTGTTGATGTATTCACTCTCCAGACAGGCCAAATCGTGACTAATCTCATGCTCACTGCTGTTACTTTGCGAGCTAACTCGGTGTGTACCACGCAGCTATAATTTGATGTGGTAACTACCTTATAGAGGAGGTGATAAAGGCCTGCAGAGACTCACAGGAGCTGTGAAAGGAAGGGGTCAGGCTGAACAGACCCCTCTTTGGGAAGGGTGGACCCCACCACAGGAGAGGCTCTGTGCACTGTGGGCAGTGGGGTATCTGAGGACAGACAGGGCAGTCTAGCATTGTCTGCACTCCTGGGAGCCTGGCTTTGTAGGGAGTGGACCCGCTGGATGTGCAGGTCCAATCTTGCCTAATGGATGAGGGGTTCACAGGCAGCTCTGCTGATGGATATAGATGCAAAATAAAATACTTCTTTGTCAGGAAAAGTTTCATTACACTCGTGGCAGCACTCCCACCACAGTTTTTAGCTTGGAGATCTTTCTACAAAGGCTGGAGTTTCCAGTGTGTGTTCTGCAGGATTTTTTTTTCTCTGTCAGAGATATAAATATCTCCAGGAAGTATTTTTTATTTTTTCCCAGTGGTGAATACTCTTTTGTGCATAAAAACATCTTCTCTTATATGTAATTTTGCTATGAACACTGCAGTTGTAATTGTGCTTTTAGTAAATTGTTATTTCTACTCATAATCCCTCCTTTATCGTCCCTTCTTTACTGAAAGGGGGGGGAAAGGGAAATGGCTTATTTGGAGTTAATTTCCCTACTGGGGCTAAACCCAGTACATTTAATTAATGCCCAATGTAGGGCTTGAGGGAGAAGTTGAAATAACATTGTGATTGAGGCATTTGTTTATTGGGTACAAAACTCCCTGGTTTCAGTGCTCTATGTGTTCGTGTGGGTGTGGTACCTAGCCCAGCATATATTCCTGTATGTGCTCCTCCTGATATTTGTCAAGGTAGGGAAAGGGATTAGGATTGCTTTAGTGATGTACATAAACTGTGTGACCTCAGTTTATGACATGTTAACATCAAGGACAATGAGGGTCATTTGGGATGGGAATTCAGTGTTGTTTGTCTGTCCTGGCCTTGGCTGCTACCTTTGGCAGTTCGTTAATAATAGTACCCAGCTGGTGGGGAGAACAGGAGAAGATGACTTTACCCAGCCTTTCACCCTCTTAATCCTCGTTCGGGTCTGCTATAACAGCTTTTGAGAATTTTGAATTCCCTTTGGATGTTGACAGCATAACCTTGCTGCTAAATCGGCAATGTCATTCTCTATGGTCTACACTGTCTCTAGAGTCAGGACAGAAATTTCTAGGAAAGTTCTTCAGAGACCTGCCCCAGAGATGGATAGTCCTGGGTAGCATGAAAAGTGAGAGAAAATGGGCCAGCTTTTGAAGAAGTATTCTCCTCCAATGATTTGGAAGTTCACCCCTGAACAAATACGGGATCCTGATAAAATGGCAGAATATTTGAAAGAAAGTTGGTGCGGCAGTTCCAGAGAGGCATGAAACTGTGCTGGGCCCTGGCTACTGCCTACCACACACTGTTTGTTACTGTACAGCACCTTCAGGGGAGGGGAAGGAAAGCAGACCAACAAGTACCATGGCCACTAACACTGCAGCTCAACCAGAGCAACAACCCACACCAGCAGCAGTCACCCATGTTAAGAAGAAGAAATCCAAGACCACATCAATTCTTGCAGGGAGTGATGAAGAGGAAGCAGGATCTTCAAAACCAGTGTAAGAAACAGGACCAGAGATAATCACCTGATCCCTATTCCTGGGGGAGTCCCTGTTGACCTGACTGGCTTCTCCAGTGCTGGGATATCATGGCCAGTGGTGTGGCAGGGAGGCCAAACAACTGGGATCCCTCTCCTGGGATGCTGGTATTGACCAGGGAATCAGGAGAAGACTAGAAACTTTCCACCTCTGTAGACAACTCTTGTCAAGTGTGAGGCAAAGATACCCATGCAAAGATGAGCTTTTCATGTGTCACAAAGGGTGGAACAACATGGCACAAGGTATCTGGTACCTTAGAGAATTATTTGTGCTGGAGATAGACAATCTTTTCAGATAACAAATTCCCTAATAGTCTAGATAGCGTCCAGTGCACAGAAAACATGAGGCAGAAATTCATATGGAATGCACCAGCATTATGTGCCAGTTCATTGGGAGTAATGTCTTTGAAGGAGGGAGAGCAAAAAGGGGAAACTTTGGTTGGCACACTCTAAATATATGAAGAATCTATCTCTGCCCTGCTAAGGGCCTACATCTCTTCCATGGAAAGACTGATCAAGAATTTCCAGAATTTAAAAGAGGAAATTAAAGAAGATCACAAGAAACTTAGAGAGGAGATTAAAGAGGGAATTTTCCATGCTCCACCAGTACAGACCAGAGACTCTGCTATTAAAAGCAGGTGCCCCCCATTCAAGAGAAGGGGTCCGCTCCCAGGAGTAAGCTGTGCTTTTACACACACAGAGTGACTAGATTGGAAGAGACCTTCAAGATCATCAAGTCCAACCCATGCCCTAACAACTCAACTAAACCATGGCACTGAGTGCCACATCCAGTCTTTTTTAAATACGTCCAGGGATGGTGACTTCACCACCTCCCCAGGCAGACCATTCCAGTATTTTATCACTCTTTCCGTGAAGAATTTTTTCCTAAGGTCCAACCTAAATTTCCCTCGGTGCAGCTTAAGGCTGTGTCCTCTCATTCTGTCAGCTGCTGCCTGGTGAAAGAGACCAACCCCCACCTGACCACAGCCACCCTTCAGGAAGGTGTAGAGAGTGATAAGGTCACCCCTGAGTCTCCTTTTCTCCAGGATAAACACCCCCAGCTCCCTCAGTCGTCCCTCACAGGGTTTGTGTTCCCAGCCCCTCTCCAGCCTCGTTGCCTCCTCTGGACGCGCTCCAGTGTCTCAATGTCCTTCCCAAACTGAGGGGCCAGAACTGGACACAGCACTCAAGGTGTGGCCTCAGCAGTGCCCAGCACAGGGGAAGAATGACCTCCCTGCTCCTGCTGGCCACACTGTCCCTGACCCAGGCCAGGATGCCCTTGGCCTTCTTGGCCACCAGGGCACAGAGCTGGCTCATGTTCAGCCGGCTGTCGAACAGCACCCCCAGGTCCCTTTCTGCCTGGGCACTGTCCAGCCATGCTGTCTTCAGCCTGTAACACTGCAGGGGGTTATTGTGGCCAAAATGCAGGACTCAGCGCTTGGACTTAGTGAAATTCATCTTATTGGCCTCTGCCCATCCATCCAACATTCCAGGTCTTTTTGAAGAACCTTCATTTATATGAACAAGGAGAACACATGAGGAAGTGGGATGGAAAACGCATCTCTGCCCTAGCAGCCTGGGATGAGAGGAAGAATGACTACCATTGTAGTGCACAAGTCTTCTCTTTTTTTAATAAGGAAAAAAATGAACAGTTGATGCAATAACAGGCTGTCCTCCTCCCTGTTCTTGATACAATCTGGCAGTCTGGAAGGGGACTGATGGAACAGATTAGGTTATGTTGGGTCTGGATTCTGAGATCAGAGTTTCTCCTGAAGCACAAGAATTCAGGGCCAGGATTAGATACGAACGATACAAATTGTACTGGAGGGGACCAAACCTTGATCAAGGCTGCAAAATGACTCTCATGACACTGAAGCCCACAGGTTTGATCTGAATCCTTTACCACCTGCAGAGTTTCCCTAAAGAAGGCAAGACAAATAATGAAGTAGCTCATGGTGGCTAGTGAGTCCTCATCTCCCAAACCACCAGATGTACCTATTCACTGGATATTTGAAATGCAAGGCATGTGAGTAGAGAATATTTCATAGTAAAGCAGCAAGTGGATTTTCCAGTCTTTCTTCACTACCACAGGTAGGTAATATATGCCACATCAAATAATGAGAATTGTTTATCTCCTCATTTTCTCTGTTCAACACTTGTTTTTCCTATAACTTCTGAGGCATGACAATGGGCAAAATGGGTTTAAAACAGCAAAGCAAAACTAAATCTCAGGAGCTTGCATTCGGGTTTAACACGTGGCCTTGTTCCAGGAGAAAGCCACAGCGCTGGGCTGCAGGACACATCTCAGCATGTTTCCTGCAATTAGGGAGGGAGCTGTACCGTGCCGCTGAGGATCAGCAGGGCTCTGCCCTCGCTTTGCTGCTGCTCCCGGGAAGAGCAATGCTAATGTTCTGAGGCCACCTACTGTTTGCTTTCAACACCTACATGTCGTGTGTAGGATGCTGTCCGAGAGAGCAGGCTTATCCTAATGACCAGAAAGTATTCCCAATTGTCCTTAAGGATGTCAAGATACACCAGAAATATAACTTGTTCTATTTAACTCAAGTAGCTTTATAAGTATAATCATGCCCAGCTGTTAAGATGCTTTTCAATGAAAATAAATATTACTATCTTGATAATTTTTTACTTCATTAATATCCTCTGTAATCTCTCTGTGAGAATACCCTTTAAAGTACCAAACACTCCCAGAGCTTCCACTTTTAAGTACTCAGGAGGAGTCTGGATGCACAGAATGAAATCCTAGCTCCACTGACTCACAAGCAATTATTCCTCTTTGCATGAATAGAGCTAAGTTAGGGTTTTTCACTCTCTCAGTTCATCATAATAGGAATTTGCTGATCCCATGCTGTTAAATCCATCTGCTGCCTCAAGCTTTGACTTGAAGCACAATGAAAAAAGAAGGAGAGAAAAAGGGAGGAGGAGAATCAGAAACTGTTATCCACAAAAAACCCTGGACTGAAGGCCTCAAGCTGAGCCTGTGGAGGCCAGCTACTGGTGTACAAATGGAAAGAAAGCTGAAGCTCCAGGCACTGCAATCTTCTGCCTATTAATAATAGCAGGTTTCAGTTGACTTTAATACACAGGGACTCCCTTCCATTTACACATTCATTACACATTCTCAGCTGCTATTTAGGCATTGACTCCCAGTTCATGTAACACAGGTCCCACTTTTCTTCCTTTTAAATGGGGTCAATTGGATGCTGAGTCCTCTTCTTTTAGTCTCATATAGTGTGCAATGAGACATTCAGGCCTGTTCACAGCAGTCCCTTTCACCAACAACTGGCTTATAAAGGCTTCAATGCATCATTCAAACAATCAATCAATCAATCAATCAATCAATCATCAGTCAAAGCATCAATGGCTTATTATTTTTTGTCGGTTCTGCTCCCCTAAAGCTCCCTTCTATTTAAACTAAATTCTCCAGACACCTTTAGGAATCTATTTTCCCAAAGATCTCTCTCCTGTTTGCTGTACCTTGGCTGAAGCACTGCTGCTGGGTGCTGTCTCCAGATCCTAACAGAGAAGTTACCTACCAGGTCCTGCAGAGCTCCAATCCCCCATTCCCAAAGAAAATGAAGCAACCTGGAGCATATATAACCTCCCATTCTTTTTAACAAATTTAAAATATTATAAATAGGAAAAATAATTATGGAAATTATTATTTTAAACCTCATTGTAATGAATTACCATGAAGTCCAAGAAAGTCATTTTCAGGGACTGAAAATCATAAATTCTATATTGTTTTTTCACTCATTGTTAAAGAAGACCTTAAGAGTTGGTGGTGCATGAATGGTTGAGAGATTTGATGTATGCACTGCCTTTCCTCAACCCAAAGCAAGATAATTAGAAGTAGCTTGCCTAGAATTATTTTTTTCCTTTTAAGTAAAAAATGTTACAACTTTCTTCCCTAAAATTCACCTTGGACATTTACAGGACCATGCTGCATTGAGAAAATGGAATCATTTCTGAAATGAAAGCTACATGCTACCTGGATACCAGCAACCATGACCTGATTATTCTGAACTTGTAAAGACAGAGATGGTCCCAGCTGTAAGGCACATATTTTCTGTTTTGTAGGGCACATAGTTTTAATTCTAAGGAAAATTATCAGGACAACAGTGTAGCCATGAGAAAGCAAAAAAAAAAAAAAAAAAAAAAAAAAAAAAAAATGGGATAAGAGTATTAGATTAGAGTTATACTGTAGGATGAGGCAGGGCTTGTAGGTGGCATAGAAAATAACAACTTGGTGGCTTAGGCAGTGTGCTGCTCTTCAATGGTGGGCACCAAACTGAATATGCCTTAGTGGCTGTGTATAAAAAATTGACAACATTAACCTTGCACAGTGTTGCCATGTGCAGCAGGCAGGAGCCCTCAAGCAGTCAGGGTAGTAAAATCCCACAGTGTTGGGGTCAAGTCCCTTCTTCAGCACAGGAAAGAGATCAGCCAGTGGACATGAATGATGAAAAATAAAAATGTGAAAATAATAAAATAGAACCATGTAAACCATGTATAAAACTAAAGACATGAAAGGGGGGAAATGTAAGAGTGATAGCAATAATGAAACCCTAGCAATGGCAAAGTCCTATTACTGGGTGATATAATGTAAAGCTGATGTATTGAAGGAAATGTTAAGAATATTTCCATTCTGTTCTAGGCTTCCATTCTACTGCTAAAGATAGTGATATCTCTTACTTGAACTCTTTATAGGACTTAACTTGCTTTGGTATTTCTGTTAAAAGTCAGTGCTGTACTGCAGAACATGAACTGAATGGATAAAGTCATTGGTAAGTGAGGTTATGTATGTGCTGTCTTTTCAGAGTCAACACACTTAAAACTATTGGAGAACATTTCACTCACTTATCCACTTCTGTGCAGCTACTGTGAAGCCACAAAGATTCCAAAATGGAACACGTGAGTCAGGTGTCCAGTGTACACACTGCTTCGAGGCAATCTGAGAGGAAGCTGTCTACCCATTTCATGCATCTTGGCAGCAAAGAATGTGGGATCCCTCCAGGAAGGACTAGCAATATGTCCCCAGATTTATTATGTTATGATTGTCCTTGATATGGATCCAAGAAGGAAGGCAGATCACAGTTCAGAATCAGAGAACAGAATCAGACTCTATGTAAAACTGTTAAATATAACATGAATCACACCTCAAACATGAATGACTGATTCTATCAAGTATAAGACCATTAGACGTTTAAGCCATGGAATTGCCTTATTCAGCCTCTCAATTTATTGCAGATCAAACTACAGACCAATACAGTCACCACAACAAACAGGAATGTGCAGGCAGAATGACGGATCAGGGCTGCTTGGTATTCTCAGTCCATCCAAGCTTTGTTTTATAACAGCCAATAACAAAGGTACACATGTAAGTCCCAGTACAAAGTGGTAACAGCATATAGAGGATACACAGAATGGCAGAGTAACACCTAAGCAGCAGTGGTTGTGAAAACAATTCACAGACTGTGTTGAACAAACAGATGTGGTGGTAAAAAGAACTAGTATTAATGAATCTGTAATCAGGACAGTAATTGGTAAACATAGACTGCTCTTTCCATTGTGTATTTGGGATACTTAATAAACCCAGCACTGGAGTAATGCATCCTTTCAGGAGTGCTTAATAATATCTGTAGACGATCAATAGTCACAGAAATATTTGAGGGCTGAAGCTCAATTAATGAGCGCAGTGTTTTTAGTTTGTTAGAACAAAACTTTACAAATTACTTGTTTTCAGTCTATAAGATCATTGCAGACTGTGCTCTCATGACACAGACAAATGCTGAAATTTAAAGAATTAGAGAGAAAGGAGTAAGAATCAATGCCAGAAGAAGAAGCAAACATTTGCAAATAAGAAATTAGGCGGACCTTTTTCTATTGGAAGTAACTGACAAAAGGAACAAGCCAGCAAGGGAAGGATTGGGACCTCTGTTCCCTGATATCTTCCTTTTTGGACTAAAAGCCAGTCTGGAAAGTTTCCTCTAGTTTAGCACAAGGCCTGCCTGTGCATAGCTGGGTGAAATGCAGTGGTCTGTGCATCACTGCAGGGCTCAGTGTATCGCTGAGTACTTTGCCTTATACTTCTACAGTTGTGTCTACTCTTGTCTCTGTCTCCAGCTCGCCTGCATAAATACTGAGCACAGGAAACCTGAGCAAAGTCATCACTACTGATCTTGTCCACAGGCCCTCTGCTTGAGCCCAGACTGCAGTGATCTATTCAATGTTAGCCCACAGCTAACAGATAAAGTCTTATGCTGATCTGACATGCTACTTTCATGCATTACCAATATAGTGTTCAGGCATCGCTGCAGACCTAAAGAGAAACAAAATAGTGAATGCACATTTATATAGAATAGAATAGAATAGAATAGAATAGAATAGAATAGAATAGAATAGAATAGAATAGAATAGAATAGAATAGAATAGAATAGAATAGAATAGAATAGAATAGAATAGAATAGAATAGAATAGAATAGAATAGAATAGATGATTTAGTTGAAAGGACCTACAACAATCATCTAATCCCTGTGCCTGACTAATTTAATTGAAGAACTATGGCCAAATGGTTCTTAAACACTGACTGACAGGCTTGGGGAATGGGCCACCACTAGAAAGCCTATTCCAGTGTGTGATCACCCTCTCATAAGGAAATGTTTCCTCATGTCCAGTCTAAATCTCCCCTGGCGCAGTTTCAAACCATTCCTATACATCTAATCACTGGATACCAGGGGGAAGAGATAAGGGCCTCTCTCTCCTCTTCTCCTCCTCCAGAAGCTGTAGAGCAATAAAGTTGCCCCTCAGCCTCTTTTCCTCTAAACTAGACAAGACCAAGGTTCTTAGCAGCCCCTTGTAGGGCATTCCTTTCAGCCCTTCCACCAGCTTTGTTGCCATCCTCTGGGTGCATTTCTCATCCTTCTGAGCTGCCAGCTCAGCACTGCACACAGCACTCAAGGTAAGAGGACACCAGTGCTGAATGCAGCAGGACAATTCTGGTCAGCTGGCAATGCTGTGTCTGACAGAGCCCAGGATGGGATGTGCCCTCTTGGCTGCCAGGGCTCACTGAGCTGCTGCCAACCAGCACCCCAGATCCCTGTCTGCAGGACTGCTTTCCCCAGGCAGGTCTTCTGCACCACTTATTTGACTTAGGACACACACTGGAATTGTCTGCTCTTGAGCTTGTAAAAGTTGTTTCTTACAGACTGGCCAGCCCTGAGAAGTGAAAATATTTTGCTAAATATCTCCCTTAATAACTCAAAGCTTGCTCCTCTGAAGGCCAGGGTAGTAACTTTGCTGTCCTTTATTCTTATTTCACTGAAATTTTTAAACTCAACCCTTTTGTCATCACTGTGGCCAATACAGTCTCCTATGATCACATTCTCTAATCCTTACCCAGAAACTCTACCATATCACCAGTAACTGTAAGGAGTGTACAAACCTCTCCCTTACACATAGTGTCACACCTCCTACCTTGCCTGTCCTGCCTATCCTTCCTGTAACCCTCCACCCCAGCACTGCAATTGTGGGACTGGAGAGGACCATCTATCTTCTCCAACAGGATGAAAATTTCCCCAGTTTTCTTTACCCTGCTAGCCGTGAGGGAAGGTAGAGAGAAGGTTACACCCAGTGCACAAATTTAAATGTTTATACAAATATAACAAAAAATATGTGTACATACAGCCACATAATTTAAGCACATCTGTAACAGAAGGTCCAAAAAAATTGTAATACAAGCAGTTTTATTAACAGTCAAAAATTTCTAATTAATGCAAGTATAAATCATAAAGTTCTGTAATTATGGGTTCTGTGCTTTGAAAGTCACCTGATGATTCATGAATATCATCAAGTTATGCAAAGTTCACAAGACTTATTGACATAGGAACAACTGATGCTAATGAGCAGTGTCTGGATCTCCTAATAATTAATACTCCCCAGCCACTAGCCGTAGCACAACCACCATTCAGATTGACATGTCATTCGACCCATTTCCAAAACATTTTTACCTATGGTAATTGGATCTACAGAAAAATCATGTACAGAACGAACCAGGTGCAGTATACATGTACTATTTTACTTGAGACATCACCAAACTAAGGGAAAAAACTAAAAAATAAAATATGAGTTGCTAATCTACCATTTTTGGTTTTTTCCAGTGTTTTAGTCTCTACTATAGGAAGTCTAAAGCTAAAAATAACTGTCAATGCTAGTTCTTCCCCAGGGAGGAACACTGGCTAGGAATCTCACTTGTTTCTTAATCAATTTTCTTCCTTTTCAGAACATTCCCTAGGAAGCATTCAGAGACTGTGTGCTTGCGTATGCACACTGCGGCCTTTCAGTGTAAAAAGGGGACTGAAAAGAAAGATGCAGACTTTTCACCATGGCATATGGTTACAGGACGAGGGTCAATATTTTTGAATTGAAATGGGGTGGAGTTAGACTGGACATAAGAAGGAGATATTTCTACAATGAGGGTGAGGTGACACTGGAACAAGTTGTCCAGAGTTATGAATGCCGCATCACTGGAAGTGTTCACAATGAAGTTGGATGGGCTTTAAGCAACCTGGTCTAGTGAAAGATGCCCCTGCCCATGGAAGGATGGGTGGAACTATAAGATATTTAAGGTCTCTTTTAACCCAATTAAAAAAAAAAAAATCACAATTCTATGACTCTGATTTTAATGCAAAGATGGGAAAGACTAGGAGGAAATAGCAATCTGCATTTATGAATAAGCTGATAAAAGCCCTTGCCTCAGGATGTGGTTGAGTCACCATCCTTGGAGGTATTTAAAAGACATGTAGAAGTGACACTTATGGACATGGTTTAGTGGTGGACTTGTCAGTGCTAGCTATATAGTTGTATTCAATGATCTTAAAGGTCTTTTCTAACCCAAATGATTCTCTGACTTTATGATTCGTTATACATGGAATAAAAAGACAGTGAGACATTACTTATCCTCTAAGTAAAGGACAGTCTCTATAAATGTGGGAGTGGTTATGTGTGACTCACTAATTCATCACTCCTTTTAGTTGTCTTGCAAGTTTATGTCAACTTGAAAGTCATCTCCTTATTGTTAGTGTGACAAAGCTCCTTTTGAGGGAAGTTGGTCAATTTGTATTCTGTGGTGATCATTACAGCAATTTCCTGCCTGCTGTTAGAATTTTGATGCGGAAGGCCGAAGCTGCTAGCAGTTGCATCCTGGGCAACTCCTTTGACTTAAATAAGATTGCACAGACTATTAATTAGTACAAAAATTGGTCCAACTTCTGTAGTCTTTTGGGAGCATATAACACATGCACCAATACAAGAGAAAAAAGCAGTTATTTGGTAGAACAACCACCTGGACTCCTTAACAGCAATATGAACATAACAAACCACTTGAAAAATCAGTGTCCTTGAATTTTCTTTCACAATTGAACGTGTCATTTTAAGTGTCATGATTCATAGCTACTCAAATTCTGTACTTTTACAAAGAGCATTTATACATTAACTTGTAATACAGATTGTTCAAAATGAAGAAGTAGTGCTTAGGGTTGTTTTTATTAGGATAGATCACATTAATTAGCCCTGGTATGGAGGGGAGGAGAAGTTTCTCTTGAATGCTCTACTCTGCAGTGCATTATTAATTTCCTCATTCATTCCTTTTTAGCTCATTAGCTTTTAAATGTTATAGTCTAATGCTGAGGTGAAGCTGCAAGTGTCTGTTCCCTCTGCCACCCATTTCAAGCCATCTCACAATCACTGTCATTATGGTTAATTTATATTGCAGTGGTACTCAATCTAGGGTAGGGATCAGCTTGTGGTGATGACAAAATGGAACTCTTAAAGAATTAATTCTGTATTGTTTTAGGACATTTTAATGTTAAACTGAATTAAAGAATTAATTAAAAGTCAAGTAATTCTCCCTTTGTCAAGGAAAACTTATTTAGCATATAGGACTAAGCATTATTCTTTATAGGCAGCAAGTTCAAGAAGGAAGACTATTAAAATACTAATGCAAGAATTGTGGACTGACATCCACAATACCAGATAGTCTTTCAGAACCTTTGAGTTGCTAGCTTCATTTTGCAGGATACCCCTTTGATGAAGGAATTACTAAGCCCACACTTCTGGAAGAGATCTCCCTTATGAGATTGTACAACATTTTATGGCTTGAGGCTGTAAACAATTGTTTTTCTTTTTTTTTTTTTTTATGCACCATGTAGTGAATGTCATAGAGCTCTAGTCAACTGACCTACAATATCTTAGGTAGAATTGTTCAGTGTACCTGTAATTCTCCCTTTGTCAGTGGTGACTGTTACGTACACTGCAGAAAGCAACTCCTTCCAGCACTGTGCTAAGGAATAAAAGTACCAGGAGTTGGTGTTTTTAGGAGGCAACTGAAATATGTGAGTTTTCTGAGAGCACTGTGACCCTTCTTTTATGTGTTTGAGTGCACTACTGAAAGGATTATATGGAATGAGAAGGGATTATTTTCAAGCAGGTATGGTTTCTCCCACACTGTGAAAAACATATGACTCACTTTGTGTTAATCACACAGTATTTCTGAAGCAGTACGTGATAGCAATTTCTTCAGTTCTTGTCAGTAATTTACCTTCCTAATAAGGTGGAGCTGCTGAAAGGGAACTAAGAATCAATAGAAGTAGAAAGTCGGTGAAATCTGAAATGTGAACCTAATGATGAATCTCTTCAGCTTTACACCTTCTCCCATGCTTCTCCCACCTCTTCAAATTCCTTTCAAAATCTCCAATTATTTCAGTCCCTCCTTATTAAAAGTCTCAGAAGAGCATCTCTGCCACATCTACCTTGCTCAGAAAGCACAAGGGGTCCAACAATGCAAAGTATGGCTCTGCCCCATATGATGTGTGAGAGAAGTTCTGGATAGCCATCACTGTGCTGAGTGTCCTGCACAGCACAGAAACCCTTTTCCCATCAAGACATACCTATTGCATTGCATTATTAAGGGAGAAAGCTTAATTCAGGTCTTGCCAAAATCTATGCAAAGTCACGAAATGTTTATATTATTTGAAAAAGTGTGGGGCAAAGGCCTGATGCTTTTCTAGTCTTTACCTTTCACTCCTCTTCATGTCTCCATAATAGCATTGCCATCAGCAAATGTCCTCTTTTCTATGCTCTGTTTTCTGCATAAAAAATTAATACGTTTATAAAATATCTTATCTCTTGCTTTCCTGATCCCAAACATATTTGAAGTCCACTCTGCATGCCATATTGCACAAGCTGACACAAAATCTGCTCTCTATCCCTTTTCCCCAAAACATCTGAAAGCCTCGTAGCCACTCCTTTGGAGAACTCATGATATGGGTCCTGAGTCTGGCTGCACCTGCTAGAAGCACAGTGGCTTGGAGTGCTAGAGCATTGCATTTCAGATCTGTATCCCTGCTGGAAACACACCTGCAAGTCTGGATTGTGGGTCTGTTGCTGGAGACTTTCCTTACAGTTTTATAAACTGTACCTATTCATTGTTATCCTCTCTTTTCATCTACAGCTGCTTCATACTCATGCAAGAGTCTTAAACAGAGCTGTTTGCACCAAATATAACAGCTGATTGCTGCCAAAAAGGAAGAGTCCCAGTTCTCCCTCCTTGGAGCACATTTTTTCTCTTATCTTCTGCCAGCCTTTTCTGTTGTTCTTTAAGCTTTTAATCACTCAGTAAAAATGGTGGATATTCTTCTGCTATCTTAGCAAGCCAGGTGGATCGCAGTATGCTCCAGTGAGCAAATTGACATTGTGCTCATTTACAAGAGTGAGTGCATGGTTTGGAGGAGACAAGGGAGGAGCCTTAGTGCTTTGTTTGATGGATGGGATTGAATCAGCTTGGATATCTGCTGGATGCCTTGACACTGGCTCACGGTCTGTCATGGGGACAGCTTATCACATGCCTTCGAGTCCACTGCCTGGAGATAAGTGACGGTCAGTCGCAAGTTCTCTGTGGATGTGTCCTCACTAGGACCTGGAATGCAATGCAGAGATACTGAGCTAGTAAACACCTGAGGCAGTAAAGCTACATGGTGTGGTTCAAGGATTTGTCTGGTAACAGCACAGCCCTGCTTCCACTATGCTGTGTGCAGGGCAGGGTACCTTGCTCCTTTAGAGTGACAGCACATCCATGTGGAAAGCAACTGGCCCCAAACAACACAGCTGCAGAGAGCTCTAGTTGCCACAGGAGTACAAAGTCTGGACAAATTCTCACGGGCAATTAGCTGACCCTTGGAGAAGAAAACACTGTACTTATTACAATGCTTCCAGTAACAAAGTGTTCATTTATTTAAAAATTACTTTGTTGACAAAATTCTTGAATAATAATTATTCTCTTGCATTGAAATTGTTTTGTCTCTTTGTTGTGATAATAATTTTAGTGAATTTCACTCTAGCCAACTAGAAATTTAAAATTTTCAGACTCCAGAAATTAAATGTTCAGAGGGTTCATTCGAGAAATACAGAGTGCTACACCCTAGAAAAAAATATTTTCATACTTCATACTGTTACTACTGCTACACTTTAAATAAATGAAAGATCACCATTTTACTTGCAAGTTTGAGCAGTGGAGGCATTTTTGTATCAGCAGCTAATTTAAGAGGTTGTAAAGAAATTCTAAAAGCTGTGAGGGAGCTGGACCTGATGATCCTGATGGGCCCTTTCTAACTCAGCATGTTGCCTGATTCTGTGATTAGGGATATTGATGCAACAAAGACCTTCAAGTTGTATGTCTGTGAACTCTCTCCCAGATCAGAAAGCTGCTTAGTTCTAAATTTTCTATTATTCCCTTCTTGGAAATATCAGCTTTGTTTCTGAGTCAGCCAAGACCACCCAGGCTGATTTAATCCCCAACCCAATGCATCTTACTGACAATTTCCACAGCGCGGAAGGAGGTCAGGCTCCTTTATCAGGCCAATTACTGCATCCCCAGGTGCAAGGTTTGGAAGGTGAGCTCATCTCAAAATCAGCAATCTGGATGGTTCTCTTCATCACACAAAAAATGAACTACATCCATGCAATTCATACAACCTACTATTTATGATATAATTGTTGTGTTTTAAACCAAGCTGGCAACTAGGCCCCACAGAGCCATTTGCTTTTCCATGACATTGGCATGAATTCTTCCCTCTTCCCTCAAATCAGTAATCATTTTGATGTATTTGTCTATTTGTTTGGGGGTTTTGTGAGTGGGTTTTTTTTTTTTTTTTTTTGGTTTGGTCTTTTGGGTTTTCTTGGGTTTGTTTTTGTTTGTTTGTTTTTTTGATTATTCTGTTATTTTTTTCCAGAAACAATTTTCTCAGTTAAAGAAAACAGGGAAAAGATAAATTTCTTGTCTGGAGAGTCAAATTACCTGACACATTTCTTCCAAGCTTTTTCTTTATTATGTTTAAAAAGTCTTCCTTTCTATTTCCCAGCATATCCTATCTGACTCTTATACAGTAGCAGTAATTCCCAATCATGTCTTTTTTTCTCTTGATTTAGAAAAGATGTAGAAAGAACCCCAAAGAAAGAAACTCTGCCTTGGTAATAGAGATATGGAAACTTCTGGATTGCACAGCTGACTAGGAGTTTAAGAGGTTTGGCTCATCTTGCTTGTGAACAGTGGCTTATTAGTGCTAATTGATGAACAATCTGACAAAGATTTAAAAATCCCTCCTTCTCCTTTTCTTTCAAGATTTTTCCTACAATTTTTCTTCTTTTATCTTCTGTTATATGGAAGTCTTGTCAGAGCCTTGTCATACTCTGAGTCAAGGTTTATGTTAGTCATCACATCAGCCACTCTATACGGCGGTAGTGGAAGTGGAAGAAGAAAAGTGGAAGAGAAGACTTGAGAAACTGGAGCAGAAGGCAGAAACCCCAAGACACCTCAAACATTCCAGAATTCCTGCCAGCTAGAAACATCAATGACAAGGATTTTGTGTATTCATGAATGACAATGAATGCACACAAAATTAATCCTTCTGGAAAGGAAGACACAGCAAAGATAGCTATTTTTATTTTAGTATTAATGGATTGGACACACTAGGCTTAATAGCTATACTTAAAGGAAGAAAAGTATGATAGGCAGTCACAGATATCTGAAAAATACTGTGCTCTAAAAAGGCACCTGAAAGGCATCAGTTTGATAGGAGAAGCCAAAAGAAAGGAAGGGACTGCTGCATCATTTATAACAGATTTGAAACTGCAGAGCTGAATACTCAGTTTTGGATGGTTTGCACAGTCTGAGTCCAGATGGGATATCAGGGACTCAAAGGAGAAACAGAAATGTTAAAGTTCCTTTTTTTAAGTTGAGGAAAAGCAATCAGAGTTTGTCAGGCTGCAAAAAATAACTGTTCAGAAGGAAAACAGAATAGTCTGTAGCGGACTAGCAAGATCAGCAAGATCTTGAAGACTGTGAAAAGGAAAAACAAAACCACATATCCTGAGAAAGGATTTTAAAAGTACAAGTTTTAAATACAAGTTGAGTATATTTGTATGAGGGAAAAAAAAAGAATTTATTTTGAGGAGAGTCACTATGCCTCTGAGAAGCAATTATTTTGCAAAAGCCTTCAAAAAGGGATGTACGTAATGAAGAGTATTTCCAGTCAACTTAGAGAATCCTAAATCTTCGTGAGAGCTGGTCAAGATACAGATGCTTCTATAGATACTACTTTGCAACTCAGATGCAGCTCTTCCACACAGGCAACTGGGGCTCCAATCCACGGCCTTTTGTGCAGAAAGAACTGTATCTGTTGGAACAAAGAGGTAAACTTCTGAACTTACATAATTCTTTGAAATTCTTTCTGCAAACAGATAACCTTCTATTTAAAGGGAAAACAACCCACATCAGGGTTAGAGAGAGTTTCACCAAAAGCGAGATGTCTTTGGTGCACACATCTATACCTGAGCTGGCCCATTGTGTCCCCTTCTGTGAAATGGAGAGGAAGAAAAACTTGTGTAATTCAACAAATTCACTTTTTTTATGTGTCTGCATCAGGACACAGTGAATGTTTTCCTTGAATTGTCAATTCCTCTCTGCCTGTTTGGACATTGAGGGAGGGTGGCTGGCTCAAGGATAAGCACGTGACCTCTGATAAATCTCACTGAAGGTCTCAATGACAGTGTTTATTCTTTACAAGCACTGAAGCCCAGAAAGTTTCAATTGCTGTCTTCTCCATTATCAGCTTACTGTCCCATACAAAGATATTTAAAGGGAAACATTACATTATGTGTCCAACATTAAACTTGTTTTTATCCGCTGAGAGAAAAAAAAATAGTATATGAATATTAAAAAATAATGATGGGTTAAGTAGGCCATTTTCTGCGTGACTATACATTTACTAACAATGGAGACAAGGGATACCATTTCTGCTAATGAGATAATCATCACAGTCAAATTACTGTCCTTGCATTTCCTGGGAAGGTTAGATCTGCAGTTCAGAAAACCAGAGCTTTTGTGCTTGGGAGGGCATAGTGGGGCTGTTTCTTACAGGATGCTATGCATTTTTCAGGTTAAAGCTGACAAGCAAGGAGTTACTGTGTCTCATTGGAAAAGGTGAGGTTTCCTTACATCGATGAATTGTTTCTGGTAACAGGAGATAATGAATCACTACTAAAGAGCAGAATCAGCCATTTTGTAATCTGTCATGTTTTTGGGAAAAATGGTTAATTTTCTGCCTCAAGTAAGAATCTTGCCATTATCTTTTCTATGACTGACTGTCCCCAGGACTGCATGAATTTTGAACAAGCTGGGTACAAAACTAGACTTGTCCTATCTTGCCCTAGTTTTTGCCTTTCAGCAAAGATATTTTTGTGACTATTACTACCAGACATACAGACAGACACTACCATTCTACAAAGGTCTCCTTCATTTACCACGTGTTTAGAAGCATACAAGTGAGAAGGACGGACATCAGCTCTAATGTTTCATTCTGAAAGGCTTGACAAAGCTATGCTTGCAAACAGGTCTAAGCCCAGACTGCCAGGTAAAGTTGGCCTAGCAAACAGCTGTGGTGGTGTCAGGACTTACTGTATTCTTTGAGGGTTTCTAACAGCTTTTTATCCACTGGAGTGTGTGGCACTGGCCGTGTGCCTCAATTCTCAGTTTGCATGCCCTGGCTGGAGGGGCAGCAGAGGCATCAGGGGCCTGGGCTGTGTTGTTGAGCAAGTACCATGAGAAAGGCCAAGCAGGCAGCTGGAGATATCAGCAGCACCATAGTCAAATTCACATGAAGTTGTATAAAAGCCCTAGGCAAGTCTTTGTAAGAACCAGGACTAATGTTGGTTAGAGGGGTCTCTGCAGGTGATTCTCCAACGCCCTTCTTGAAGATCACTGGCACTGAAGCAATATGGCTTTACTAGCTGACTTGAAAACCTTAGAATAGATAATTTTCAGACTTCTTGGACAACCTGTTCCAGTGCTGATAAAAAATTAATGTCCAGCCTGAGCCTTCCATATCCCGGTCTGTGACTGTTGTTAATTTTTATATGCTCTCTTACTGCTGTTGCTGAAAGGAGTTTCTATCTCTCCACTAGGTTTTAGAGACTGCAGCCAGGTCTCTGTTTAACCTCCTTTTCACAGTAGCAAACAATCTCAGATCCCTTAACATCTCCTTCTTGGAATTCTAGGTACTCGCCATGTGTATAGCCATCCTTTGAACCCTTTCCAGCTTCTCCATGGCACTCTTGGTCTGGAAGACCCAAAACCAGACTGAGTTTTGCAAGACGTGGTTTCACCAGGGCCAAAGAGATGAGGCTACTTGCCTTTTTCCTGTTGGTCTTGCACTTCCATGTATAATTCTGCCCTGCAGATCATCTTATTTGTGAGGAGAGCGCACTCTAGGTTGATGTTGAGCTATGTGTCCATCATAACTCTCAGGTCCTGTTCAAAACTAAGCAAGTCTGTTTCTGAGGTGTATTAACATTTTTAACAGTGGAGTCACATGGCCCCAGATGGAGCACATTATATTTCTTGCTGCATTTCTTGACATGTCTATTTCCCTTTAAGGAAAGGGAATGAAATCTTAAAATCAGAGGACACAGTTGCACATATCTCCCAAAAGGAGATATGGTCAAAGATGAAATAGAAAGAAACCAGAAATTTTTAAATTGAGTGGCTACAAACAATTACATGGAGATCAACTTGGTCGCAGCGAAATGGACCAAAACTTGCCAAAATTATTCCCATTGAAATCCTTAAAATCAGGGAAGAAAGGGAAATGAAGAGATAGAATAGAAAGATAGGAAATGAAATAAAAAATAAATAAATAAATCCTGACACGAACAGAAAAGAAGAAATGCCAATGAGATGACATGAAGTGCAGGAATATGGACGGAAGCTTGCCCAAATGATCCTTATTGAATTTGCAGGATTTCATTCCCTTTCCTTAAATCAGGAATGGGATTTCTTTCACCAAAGTCCCATCGAATTAAATCTCTACTGCTTTGCATATCAAGTGCCTCCAATTTAACTTAATGCACAAATTTTCTGAGGCTTTGTTCTGCCTCATTGCCTGGGTAACTGATGAAGATAATCAACCCCTGACATATTCCATCCATTACTGTTTGCCCACTCGTCACTGAGCCACTGATTACTGCCCTCTGATTCTGGCAGCCCAGCCCATTTTTAACACATCTAGTAACCTGTCCATCCGTCCTGTGGCTTGGATCTCTCCCAACAAGCACTCTCCCCTGCACTGCCCAGGCAGGGCCTGGCAGACACAGCGAGATGTGGATCATTCCCAAAAGGCCCTGTGGGCAGGAAACAATTGCGTGCTAGTTGGGCATCGCGTTAGATATTCACACTATTGGTTTGTTATTCAAAAGGAGAAACTGTCTCATTAATTAAGGCTATAGTCAGGTCTTAATTAAGGGCAATTTTAAAGGAGGAAATTGTCTTTTTACTAAATATTGCATTCAAGCATGGAAGCCAAGAAGGTTCACAGGAGATCAGACTAAAAATTTTCACGGGTTCCCTGAAAAGAGCTTATCATTTCCCAAGAGCCTTTCTTGTAGCTATTCAGGGCTTATACCTCCCAAAAGCCCCAGAGTAAGCAGACATCAGGTATCTCTTTGTTCCTTGATATGACTATCTATAAATCTATTCTATACAGAAGGGATAATCTAGGTGTTAAGAAAGTGCTGTTTCTGTTTCAAAAATGTTTCAGCATGTAGCAAACAATAACTAGCTTTAAATTTGAATGATAATTCAAGATAAAATATTTTCTTTGGGAGAAGAAATTATGAAGATATTTTGGTTTAAGTCTTCTCAATCATCTAGGGGATGATTAATCCTAATTTTAATTTTTACTCATATTTAATTTAATTCAAATGAAACATATAAAGAAATAATGATTTTTTCATGAAGAAAACTAAATCCAACAAAACTGAAATTGGATGCTTAGACAGATTAACTTGATCTAGATCTTCTTCTACAAGAAAAGGAGTTCAGCCTCACTGGAAGTGGACTTATTGAGAAAAATGCAATAATTTTTCTGGCAATTTATATTTGCTTTCATGAACAAAGTACTATGTATTTTCTCTAACATTAACCATCTCAGATGTGTTGGTAGAAAGAATGGAGTGATGCCATCCAGAGAAGGACCTGGCTAGCCTAATTTACCCATCAATGTCTTAAGAATCAGCATCTGGACATTTTGGCTCAGGCCCAAAAGGAAAGCAAAGAAATCAGAGATGCAAAATCATTAAAGTTTATGATAAAATTGTTACTGTATATCTGCACAGCATCATGTCCAAAGATGATGGGCATGATGAAGTTTCATGAAAAAGAAGTTTACTCTCAGCAGGGTCTTGAAGCAGAACTCTGATAATAACTGGAAAGGAAGGAAAGCAAAGAAGGCAAAAATTGAGACTATGGGGTCTTTTTCTTGCTCTGCTACACCAATAGAGGGGATTATCTGATGTATATATTTTTCAGGAGATAAAACCTAACAGTTTTCAGATAAAGATACCTAAATTGTAAAGGGTAAGTAAGTTTTGTGTTGGATAACAGCATGTTCCAAAATACATGGTTGCCTTGGAAGTGTCTGAGGGAGAGTTACTGCATTTTAAATGGAAGGGCTTTCATCCCAAACCTGTCTTTTCAATGCTGAAACGTCCATTAAATATTTGGTCTTGCTTTGAAACTGACATTTTTTTACAAAGGGGTTCATCAAAGGACAGCTTGAACCTGTGCAGTTTTGTCTCCAGCGTACGAGATTCGATCCATTGCAGTTGCTCCAGTTTGGTAAACCATCTGAAAGTGAATCAGTGCAAATACAGAGTATTCACAACTGCTCCAGGCTAAGCAGTCACATGGGAGTAGCTATTTTGGCATAACGATTCTGGAAAAAACTATTAAAACTGCATAAAGATGTTTACTCTTTAGTAAGTATTCAAGCATGAAATAGATGCTGTCCTTTACCTTCATAGCATGTATTATTCTGACTTAACTGCTAGATGTTGCTGGATACACTGTAAAACTCTCATCTGAAAATTGAATATAGGGTGGAGACACAGTAACAGGGTTAGTGAGAAAAGCAAAGCTTTCACTAAAAGAGGAACTTGTTCAGTTTTAAACCTGCTTCATCAGATGCATCATGAGGCTTTTCCTTAGCTCACACATATGATGGTGAGTAAGGCTTTGCAGTCCTTCCAGAGCCTCACCTCTGTTTTCAGTCACTGCACGATCTTGGCCATTTCTGGTTTGAACTTCTCAGTGGTCTGGGCAGCAATATCATCCCCTTTTGAAGTATGTGCTGCAGTCTTAGGGTGTAGTTCCAAAGTGTTTTTCACATCTTCAGAGTGACCAATTAATAGTGTTTGGGATTTTTTTTTTCTTTTTTTTATCTTGCCTTTTTTTAAATCCCAAACCAAAGCATACCACAGTCCCTTGCTATCCTTTATAGTTCTGCTGGCTCAGCAATGAGGGAAGAGGAATTGTGATGCTCAGAAAACTTCCCCATGAGTGAGTGTAGGAAATTAGTAGGACCACGCATTTTAACCCCTATAATCTTCTAAATAATTTAGCCTCTTTGTTCAAGGAAGGTCCATGCTCCATACACTGCAGATCCTACATGGCTCATTGCTTTTTAGTCTGAGAATGAAAATGGCTCACTAATAGAAAGTTATATTAATTTTATTAGATTGTTATTCAAGAACATTAGAAAATATTAATGTCTTTTTATAGTTTTGTTTTTTAAGATACTTTCCATTTTATGTAAAAAGGATCATTAACACTAAGAGAACAGTTCTGTTTTCTTGTGCATGTTATTAAACATGTCATAATATTTCAGGTGTATTATACAGAACATTGAAATGAAAGACCTCACCTTTAAAAGCTCTTCGTACCCACACCATTATGCATGTCCAAATTTTTATACTCTTACGTACAATAAATACGAATTGAAAATATTCTGGAAGCTGCACAGTTAAGAATAATGGAGTAGTTTTCATAGCAATATACTGCTTGCAAGGAATAAGGAAACCTCTACTAGTCCCTGTGTGTTAGTGATAAAATAAAATAGGAATCCTAATGTAGACTTATGCTAAAATAAAATGTGCCACCAGACATTATGCATCACAGGAGATAAGCCTGTCTTCCACTCTTCCAGACTGCTGTTAACCTCATCTTATGGGACTAGGAAATTTCACCTCATCTTTCCTTGCATTTACCACAGAGGTCACGCTCTATTAAATTTTTCATTCAAGCAAGGGTGGTAGAAGTCAGATGGGTATTTAGGGCTAGGAAGGAATCTAAACAGAGGTAAGTGGACATTATGATCAGAAACGTCCTGCTCTAAGCACACACGTACCACCCATCACTCCTCTGTGCAAAAAAAAAGAACCATAATTGGCAGCCCTTTATAGAATGGATTGTTTTCATCCTGCCTTCTGCTGCAGAGACATTAATTTGCTAAAGCTGAAGTGATACAACAGAGCTTTGCACTTAGGTGAGACTGAAGTACTCTAGAGGCTGTGATCCCCAGGAAGCATATTGCCTCTCTCCATTTTCCCTTCTTAGCCATGCACAAGTCATAGGCATATTATTATCCCTTCATTCCCTCCCCACCTCTGTCTTCTCATAGTGCCTTGAAGTTTGTTCCAGTCCTGTGATGCATTCAGCAGGTCTCTGTACAGGTTCATGCATCACCACCAGGAGACCCAAATGTCCTTTGGCTTGGGAGAACTGTACTTTAGTAAAACCCTAAAAGATGCAGGTTTTTTGAAACTGTGCTGCAGGAAACTGTGAAGAGACCTGTGCATGACTCTCAACCTTCAGAAAGAAACTGAGCTGGAGGTTAAAGAGTAACATGGTTTGGGGACACAACTCAGTTATAGCAAGAACAGTCAGAATGGGACTGCAGTGAGAAATGGGAGCTGATACCTGATAAAAAACTGCTTGTTAGTCCTTATTGTAGCCAAGGTCAAAACCACAACCTGGTTCACCAAGGCAATCAGCAGAAAGGCTTTTTTTCCTGGTTTGATGTATTTTGAATTCAACAGTAGAGGTCTTAAACCCTGTATGACTCACCCCATGTTCTGCTTTTCCTGGTTCAATGCAATTGCCTCCCTCCAGTAGCCTCTCTCTGCCCAGCCAGCCTGGAAGCACAGCACCCCACACCTGCATAGTGTTTGAAGGGGCCAGCCCAAGCACCCTACGCAGCAGCTGAGATGCCTTTCCCAGCTCCTTTAACCATGCATGTGATATTTCAGCACAGCTGTGTGCATTTGGCTCTTTTCCTCCAGGTGAGCGGGTTTTTGTACTTGATCAGGAGGTGACTTGACCTTTGATAAAGAGATCTGAGCACTGTGTTTGCCAGCAGGACTCAGGGTGACACATATGGTATTTTTACTCTGTGCTATGTCTAGTTTCTTTCTGTCCATGTTTACATAAAAGAAGGGGAACTCATGGATTTGACGGATGTGCTTGATAATTCTTTTCAGTCAGAACACACCAATGTAGATATGAATTAATAACAAACAACACCCCCCTCCCTGGCCCCTACTGGTAAACACATCTCCATGTCTGCATTGTTCCCATTGCCAAGCCCCAGTGCTTCCATGGTGCTGCAGTCTGTGCAGGAGGAGGCATCACACCCCAGCTTTCTTTTGTCACAGGTTCACGGCCTGCAGATACTGCTGGCAGGTTCTCAGGGTTTGGATTGGCTTTCTTTTAGGCACTGGAAACAGCAGCAGCTGCTGAGTGCTGAGCATTGCTGATAAAACCATCAAACTTACTAGCATTTTGGGAAATATTGCTCTTGGTGGAGACACAGAGAGAGGAACTTGGTTTGCAGATGCAATCTGTCCTTTCCAGCAGAGAACACAGAAGGCAGGCCGTGCAGTGGGCTGGATACTAGAAAGGCTTTTGGGAAGCCCTCGTCAGGGAATGCACTACAGACTGAATGAGCCCCAGGGTGGGCCACCAAGTATCCTTTTGGCAGGAGTCAAACATCACTGATGGACATCTTCATGTCTCAGCCACAGCTGTGTCATGAACACCAAAGGAGAACTGAGGGCCAACAGAATTCACATTTAAAATAAGAGGGCAGTAGAGAAATAGTGTCTTGGACACAAGGAAAACACAAGTAAGGCCTGGGAAAAGAAGGAATATGTAGGGAAATGGAGACAAGGATCCAAGCAGACATATCAACTTTTGCTTATATTCCCTTAGTCATATGCCCTGCCTTTTCACCAGCCTTTTTTCGTCATTTTGGCTCTTCAAAGAGCTTTAGCTAGGGCTTCACCAAATGAGATTAAAGAAACTTATCCAACATCAATTTGATGTGAATAAGCAGATACTTGTTTTTTGGGGGGCACTGGGGACATGGGGCATAACTCCTCTGAAAAGTGTCCCACTCAACAAACAAAACCCACCCCCTTTGTATACTTTTTCTGCTAAAACGTTGTAAATTAAGTTCTTATATATACTATACATACTATGCCTGCTCTTAAATTTAATCTTTACACTGATTGGCTCTAATGGTTAATAAGTTCATCAACATTCATATCCTAAAACAATCATTGTCTATTTCTGCTGAAGTCTACTGATTGGAATCCTTGATATTAAAATCAGGGTTATTAAAAAGTGTTGGGTTTTCAAGCAGCATAATTGATGAGCATGATTGTTTCTGCAGTTTCTTGACTGAAATATACAGGTCTAGTAACTTCTGGGTGAGGTTTCTGTGGATACACAGCACTCCAGATATTTCCATACATTGTACTTCACAATTTTCTACTTATAAACATAGTTAACCCCTTAAGAATATTTAATTGATTATTGGATCAAAATATTTATAACAAGACAATTAGGAAAATCATGGTAAGTCCATTAGTGAAATCTTCCAGGGAAAGGTTTTCCCTCTATGTTTTTCATATGTTTTGATATCAAAAGAAAGCCTTCACCAGTAGATTAAAGTGTTAGTTTAATGACATAAGAAGGGACTCCTGTTGGAAAACAGAATTTGATAAGGAACCGATGTTCTAACAAGTCTGTGAGCTGCAGACAACAGTATTGCTTAAGGCACTTCTATAAACCATGGGCTGTCCATGGCAGACATACTACTAGAAGATAAAATTCTCACTTGCCTGATGAACTGGACTAGAAGTCTATCTAAAAAGACAGGTTTGTAAGACTTTACACTAAAAGTTAACTGCAATTTTCCTTGAGCCCACATGGAAAAAGATAAAAGGAAAAGACAAAGCTGAGGATTTATTCCTTGTACCTAAATGTAATGCTTTTGGAGGTCTGCTCAAAAAGGCATACTGGGAAGCCAGACTTGGAGCCATTCATGGAAGTCCTGCACAAATAGTTCCATAAAAAAATTATGGAGCAGCCTGGTTCCATAAAAAAATTACTTATGAAGATGAAATTTCTACTGTGAGGGACCCACAGGGCCTCTCTCTTGGCCCAAGTGAAGCATTTTATCTACTCTTTCCTGTTGAGGATTCCTTTATCAAGGAGTCTCATTGTTAGAAGCTCACTTGTGCAGTTAACAGACTGTTCTTAGTTCTTTAGGCATATGCCACGCCCTGAGACTGTAGCAAAGATCTGTAGTCCTTAAACAGGACAGGCAGCACAGGCAGGAGTATTTAGCACTTGGCTCTTCACCTTGGGTTAGTTTCTTCTGCTGACTGAGATGGATGGCTAAGTGCCTGTGATCCATCCATATCCTGCTTAGGACCGCTCAGCCTGAGCATACTGGTGGTCCTCCATGCCTGTTTCTCTTTTGCTTTTGTAATGAGTCTTGGAAATGTACTTGGGCAACATACAAAACCAGCTTTGGGTTGTGATACGAATGAGAATTTGACTGTTCATTGTATGAAAATTACATCCAAAGCATAAAATCCAAGCTGCCAGGACAGACCACAGGCAATGTGTTAAAAGTGATATATATTTCTGTTTCCAGATGGAGGAAACTAATTTCTCATTATTTCAGGTTCCCCCAAGAAATAGGAAAGAAAAATGTCATTTACACTAATAATAGGAATTCAATACACGAGTAAACAAAATGCTTGTTTTTTCCTCTGAGGAGTCATTTCATCCTGGCAGAGGGCCTAAACTGGTATTCTGGGAGATCCTCTCCTTGTCTGTCAAAATAAGCAGAAACCTATGTATGTCTGTGTCTTCTTGTCTGCTGCAAGTGCCCCATGGATTATGCACTTGAATGTAGAGTTGTTTCTTGAACCAACTGCCTGTCTGTTATGGACGCCTCTGGAGAGAAATTTCTCCACTCAGAGGTGTCATTGTAGTACATTTGTTTTTCTTTCTGTCATGTTATTTAATAGACCTTTAGCAATTGTAACTGCCCAATGCAGATTTACCGATTGACTGGCCATGATCTGGTCATGACTAAGTGGTGATGGGTAAGTGTCCATTTCCAAGGAAAATGCACAAATTCATTTCAAGAGACCCGAGATTGTTGTTCTGAAAATGGCACACATAAAGGCACTGAGGTTACTGAAACATTTTGCTCCTTTCCCTGCAATGGCCCCTTAGATACCCTCCAATAACCTCTCATTCTCACAAGGGTGATTATCCGTGTACAAACAGGAACTGCAGTTTGTGCAGTTTACTGTGAAAATAAGGCATAGTTTTCTTTTTCTCTGAGACTTGATAGCTACAGCAGATCACGGTACCAACACAATGCTATGGGAATTTTTTGTCTCTTTATTAGTGTATGTGTGGTACTGAAGTCAATCACAGCATTATCTTCATTTATTCCATCTTAGATTTACTTCCAGGGCGCTTTCCAGCAGGCAGGGAAGGCCTTGGTGATGAACTGCTATTGCCACCCTCAGGGTAATAGCCTGGAAATGCCATCAACTCAAACAGAGACCCCACTAGTTTTACTGGAGGGTTTTCTGCAATATAGTTTGCTTTGGTTTGGATCCCAGTGTTTTGCTGCTTCTGTCTCTTTCTTGTCCAGTGTGTATGGTGAGGAAGCTGCTTGGTTTATCTAGAATTGCCAGTTGTTGTTTTTTTTTTTTAACATCCTGCACTAAGAGTTTTTGGTTTTTTTTCCTACTAGAGTCATCCTGACTTCATGGAGGGCATTTAGCCTTAATGTTTTCCAGGTCACAGATTCAGATTATTTAGAGAAAGTGACTGCTTTCCACATTTGTTGGGTTACTCTATAACCCAGGTGAAACACCTCTGAGTCATTCATACCTTTTAAAATACAATATATTTAGACAGTATCTTTCAAGGCACTCTTGGCAGTCTCTTAGCAGTTCAGTGGTAGAGGAGCCAAAATTCTCAGTGTGCTCTGAAATTTTTTTGTGTTCCATTTGTCCTACACATAGCTGTTCCATAGCATAGTTTAGGCATTAGGGTCAGGTAAACCATAGCTGAAAGAAAAGACATCCCTCTTAGCCTTCTGCCTGAGCCTCTGCGTGGCAAGACCAAATCCAGGTTATTTAATATTCTGCTTTGATTATCTAATTGTGCTCTCCTATTGTCCAACTCAAACTTTGCCTGCTGATGTTGTCCAAGTACCTTGTGAAAGTTTCTGCCTCTTCCTCTTACCTCATAATAAAATAGAGCAACAAATCCTACACTTAGAACTTTCTAGTTGGGGACTTTCCTCCTTACTCTCAGTGTTATTCCAAGTTGGTGCAAGTCATCATCATTTTTATTAAATCTAGAATAGAAATTGACTTAATGGCATAGTTATTTTTCTCTCTGTGCTTTCCCACTCCTTTCTGCCTTCTTCTGTTTGCCATCCCACCCAATACGCTTCTGACATACAGTTGAGAGAGTCTTCTATCACTAGGTATTCAACATTCTTCCATCAAGCTCTTCCTGAAAGTAAAGTTTTTGTTTCTTCTTAGCAGTTTCCTTAGAGAGAAATGGGGATGAGATGGATGTGCAAGTACCACCTAAGAGAAAAAATGTGAATTTTGTCTCATGGTAGTAACAGCATTAATCTTTGAGGAATCAAAATGGCATTTAAGTGGTTCAGTTCAGTCATGAGCATATCCTGCTATACCATAAAACTCCTGGTTTTACATCTACGAATGAATAATCAGCTACAAACCACCTGCTCTGTCTGAATTCTGAATGACATATATCTATACATTTGCTCGTCCTCCTCTTCCCCCCTCATGAGTACTGTAGAAGTACAAGCACATATTAACAATGTCAGCTTCAGTTCAGTTTTTAAGCTGTCTTTGTCAAACATTTTGGAATTGGGGTTCATGTTCTTTAAAAAAAATTAGCAAATGCTGAAGCTCATCTATTTCTAATCAAAGAAGGACGGTGATGTAACTCAAGGGTCTCATTTTATGAACTTCTCATAAACAAACTTTAAAAAGAAAGATTCTCGGTTTTTTATTTATTTTTTTTTTTAAATAAGCAGAATCCACTGACGCAAAGTCTAAAGTCTTTAAGCATCCTTATATTCTAGAATGTAGTGTACTGCCAGGAGAAAAAAACAATGAAGTGAATCCCTGCCTCCAGGTAGTTGTTGCATTTAATGATTCATCTACTTAAATGTCAAAGCAGATGCTTGAAATCAGACTCTACTTGAATGTGGAGGAGTGGCTTTCTTGTCCCATCACCAATAGCCCAGTGACTGGATTTGGTAGTTGCAGTGTCTAAAATTTAACTTTTTTTTCTTGTCTTTTTATTTAATCCTTTTATTTCTCTTAATGTGGAACTTAAGGGGCCTCACAGAGAAATATTCTTTTCCTAGAGAACGAAGAAATCAGAAGTTTGTGCTGAATCCACATTTTAGGAAAAGCTTGAAGTGAGATTATAGAAAACTGGCCTCCTAAATAATACTGCACTTTTTTAAAGGAAATCCTCAGGTTTAAATTTAATTTCTTTTTCTCGTTGAATGACCATAGGCACTTAGCATTTGGCACTTATATATGAGACATAAGACAAAGGTGTGAATTTGCAGTTAATTCTTATTTACCAGGAACTGTTGTCTATAAATAACATTTATTTCAGGTTTAGCTTTGTACTTCTTGGAAAAACTTATCTGAAATTCAGCAATAGCTTAAACATTATTATTGGTTGTTGACAGATGCTTGCATTCGTACAAACACAGAGCAGACTTGCTCCCTCAGGAGAGGATAGGGAGGAAATACACATTCTTTTCTTCTCCCCTTGACCCATCTGTTAACAAGAAAACTGTAAAAGAGAAGTAGGAGCTGTTTCCAGACCTAAATACCTGTGGTACCTAACTTAGCTATTACACTTTTCAAAAATCCAGAGTGCCAAAGGGAGGCACTTAGCTGCCCTGTACACTCACAGGAGGAAGGAGATCACATTGGTTTGCTGCATAGGATGCGTGAAAGCCCCACTCCATGCAAAAATATACTCTGTTCCTAGGGACTGAGATTGCCACTCACAGTTTAAATGCTAGAAACACAATATTCACTGGTTTGATGTCATAGCTATGAATTATGAATATTTCTTAGTCATCGCCTCCAGATTGGAATGCTAGTAAGGAAGTGCAATTTGTCCTATTCATTTACTGTGGGTGTTAATACAGAAAGGCCTTTTAACACATTTTTAGCTATCAATGCAAAGAAGATTTTCATCCATAAGCAGAAATCTTTTAAATTCCGTACTATGCTTTAAGCAGCTATTATGATGGTTTTAGTTTCTTTTAAAAAACAATCATTTTGGCTGCCTGTGTTTAGGATGCTTCACTTTAAGTCTGGTTTTCTGAGCTCTCAGCATGGGCTGAAGGCCTTTGTAACTGCATTATGCCTCAAAGGTAACTTCAGAAAGTCAGAAGAATAACCTGCACATATATTTTTCTGATGACATGGGTAACTACTGGACAGGTATTCATGGACTCAGGGTATTAAGCAGCAAACCAATCCCCTAAGCTTGAGGGGAGTAGGAAGGGAGGGGGGGGCGTTGAGAATTTTTTTTTTTCCATTGGCAGTGAAGTTTATTTGCATGCAGTTTTAACTAGCCTGTTCTCTAAAGGCACATGTTACTCCAAATCCTGATGTACATGCATGTTTACATGTATATATGCATATCTGGATGTGGATGCAGACAACACACACAGGTGCTATCTGTACAGCTTCCAATAAGCTCTACCTGATCCTTTCCCCCTGAATAATAGGAGCTTCAGTAGGCCAGACCTCCTCTGCTGAGTGCCTGGTTCAGACCCACTTTGCTGTGTATCTGTAGTTATGCAGTCTGATGTTCCCTTTCTTCCTTCAAAAAGTGATCCCTTCCCTTTGCACAAGTGCATGCAGCTGACATCCAGCCCCCTCAGTGACCTGATGTTTCAGCAGCTCTGGCAGCTCTGACAGCTGCACTTGAATCCATTTAGCCAGTGAAAGCTGTAATTGATTCTGGCAGCATGCCAGCCAGGTCAATCACACCCAGGAACTGAATGTCTTAACTTCAGATGAACCTTTCCCAAGAATATGATGGCAGATGAAGACAGTAATGGAAATTAATGTAAATGAACATCAATACAAACTGTTTTACAGGGCCTAATAGTCAGATCAGAGCTGATCATGCAGACAGTTGTTAAACACCTTAAAACACTTAGTTGAACACTAGGCATATCAGCCTCTAATTCCAAGGGCATGGTTCAAAAATAGGGTTGGGATTTCAATTGTAGTAATGTAATTAATCTTGTGTGCGACAAATGTTGTCTGACAGAAGGTAACCCGAAGTCAGATCACTTAGCTAAACCAAAAAGCTGGTGTTCCTTGAAGAGAAATTGATACAAATTAAGTGAATAATGCCAACTTACATAATAAAGGAGTCCTGAGATTTGTGTTTCATAGCACAGCAAATTTAGAATGCAAGAACATAGGGTGACACTAACAGCCCATATGTCCTGTCTATGAAGGTGACTAGCACAAGATGCTTAGAGAAAGAACATAAGAAATAGAATAACTCAAAGTTTGTAGAGATCTTTACTAGTAAAGAGGACTGGGGAAGTCTCCTAGGAAATACCTGAACCAGAGATTTCCTTTAAACAATTTCAGTTAAAGAGCCATGGAAGGATCTGTGAAACATTTGCTTTACAAACTTAATATAAATAAATAAAGCACCATTTATGTTTTGGACTCCTTAACTTTTCTGATCAAACATTTCTCAAGTTAACTCTATATTAATCAAGTACTGCTTTACATTTGTTTCAAAATCATTACTTAAAAATTTCACAGAGTCTCTCTAATTCTGTATTAGGAAAAGCAGTTCATGATTGTTCCTAGGCATGTTCTCTCTACAAGTGTTCAATGTGTCCAGTACTTCCAGGTCTTTATCATAAAGCATTTTGGTATTTCTCTCTAAGATGTAATATCTTAATATATGTTTTCCTGTATGGTGGAATACTGTTATTGCTGTTCTTTTCTGCCCTTTCTGCAGTTTAGCCATGCCTTATATGAGATAGAAGACCAATACACAAAATTGAAGCTAAGGGTGCTTTATTGATTTAGAAAGAAGTATGTTTTTAGCTGTATTTTCAATTAATTTCCTTATAATTCCCAAAACAAATTGCTTTTGAGCAATGTCTAAGCATTAAGCTGATGTTTTCAGAAGGAACCTCATTTTCACAATGACTGCTGACAAGTCCTAGATTTCTTTTCTGAATGAAAATGCATCATTAGAACCCACTATACACAATTAGAGCTATTTTTTGTAATGTGGAGTACCTATCCTTTAACAGCACAAAATTTAATCTAATATTTCTGAAAGTGTCTGCAATCATCTTAAATTCTGACTACCCTGAATAATTTTATAATTATTTACACACTTTGGTACAACTCTTCTGTGAAAAATTTGTGAATATGTTGAACTGCTCAGATTCTATCACAGAGCATTCTGAAATTATTCTTGTAACTCTGTGGCATTAGAACTCATGGCCTCCTATCTCTTATTTCTGATGTTTCAACCAGGTTTTCCCCCCGAGGGATCTCTGATTTTGCACATTAGCCTAATTTCTGTGATGATTTTTTTCTTGTAGGACCATATCGAATATTTTTTAAAGACACTACATTCACCATGTTTACCAGACACCCATTACAGCATCCTGACTCACTTCTCCAAAGAATTCAAGTAGATTTGTGACAGATTACTTCTACCAACCAAATCACTACTAATTCTCCTCTAATTCTATTCTCCGTCACTGTTTTGAGTTATTTACTTGGTGCAGTGGTCAATCTTATGGGTCTGTAGTTACCTGGAGCTACCTATAAAATTTGGCATCATACTTGCTGTCTTCCATTTCCCTGGTGTTTTATTAACTAAAGCAATAAGCTCATAGCTCAGAAGAGCAGCAAATATGAAACTGTAGAACTCCCGGGGAAATTCTAGGAAATTCAGATATCAATTCACAATGGTACAATCCTGGCCCACTACAAAACATGTACACTTTTATAGGAAACAAATTTTCACTTACTGACCATACCTAGGGCATTGAGAAATCTCTTCAGAAAACCTGAGAGGTTTAAATCGTGTAGTTTCACCCCATGGTTTGGTTTGCATGCTTTCAATAAAGCGGAACAAAGGGACTTCAGTTTTAATCCATGTTCCTCTTAGTATTTTGTTCCTAAGCTCTTCTTGTAAATAGATTGAACCAGATATTTGGGAGTTAAGTATTTCCATACCAAGCTGAGCTCCATACTGAACTAAATTCTAATTATCCCTTCTACTGTAAGTAGTTCATTTATTTGGGAAGACAATGGTACGTAACTTAGCAGAAGGGCAGCAAAATTATTGCAATATTAATAAAAATGCATCACAACAGTTGTGGAATAAACTATTAGGCTTTAAATCAGAGAAGTAATTATAGGCCTATTATCCAATATGGCTACAGCTGCTCTGTGTATTTATACACACAATTGCTTTCACATATACACCAGGAGGATTAAAATGAAATAAAATCCATGAAAGAAAGTATTTATCCAGGGAGCTGGAGTAAAAGCAAAGATTTCATTTCCATACCAAGAAAAATGGAACCAAGCAGCTGTTCAGTTATTTTGGATTCTTTTTCTTGCTTGACAATGATTAAAGATATTAAGAGCAACAAAATGACATGTCAAGATAATAAACGAGGTTTTCTTGGTGATCAGCATCTGTCATCAGAACTCTTATTGCTCTCAGCAGTATTTCTCTACTTATCAGAAATTGCTCCTTCCAATAAATATTACATTTTATTTTCAGTTTCACATACCTTTTTTCTTTTCTTTTTCCCTGAATATTGAATTTTGCATTGGAAAACTAGATTTCTAAAGAGGAAAATGAGAAAAATAATTGGTAATAAGGGATCTCACAAATTTTCCATTTTGACTGAATGAAAATCCAAAGCCCATGTGTCCAAAATGTTTATAGGTTTTCAGGAAATCCCTACCAATACAGTTATGAAGCCCATGTTGGTCTGGCATCCAAGTTCCTGCATTTCTGTCATGGCCATGCACAAACATTTCTGCCATGCTTCTCTTCTCCAATGTGATATTCGACTGCATTCTAACCTAATTCACAAATTATGTTTTCAAATGCTACTTACTTACTGTTCACAATATACTTTGGATTGGGGTAGTTTCTCTGGGCACTGGAGGGTGCTTTAGCCACTCTAATCTGCTTTCAGAGAAAGTTAAAAACTCCCAAACTACAGTAATTTTTTTAAGGAGTAAAATTTTTATATTACAGCCAGGAACTGGGAGAGGGCAAAAGATGAAAAGCGCCTGCACACCCAGCAGCAGTTCCATAATCAGTGCCACTGCAGAGTTATCCAGCTTTTGCTTGCACTGCAGTGGCAGGACAGAGGCATTGCCACCCCATGCTTTAGGAAATAATCCAACACATTCATCCGGAATAACAAGCCACATGATCTCCTCAGGCAAAAAGGGCATAGAGAGGAGGAATGCCTCTGCTTATCACAGTCACCACAGGCATGCTGGCTCCTGATAGCACCATCTTATCACGTCCAGAGCAGTGTCTCACAGGCAATTTGCTCCTCTCTGTGCTCAGACAATCAAAGTAGCTTAGCTTTGAAAATAGTTTATAGGACAAAAGCAGGTGTCCTGGGATCCTGCCCTGGCAGAAAGCCATGCTATAATTGACACCATAAGTCTGAAGACTAGAAGAATCCACTTGGTGTGAGCAACAGAAATGACATTGCAATAGGTGGTGGTGCAAAGGCTGTTCACTGGAGGGACCTGCACAGATGGAAGCACATGGGAGGGAACCAGACATCAGGATGCAAAGGAGAGGGCATATACAGGCAGTTGGCTGCTGAGACAACCAACACCAGCATCACCACTCTCGTTGGTAGAGAGCAGCCCCCACTACTGTGACTCACCCAGGTCATGGCCAGAATCTCCAGCTAACCAAAACACTGCAGAGAAAACAGCTGCTTCAACTTGACTGTTGTTTCCTCCTTGAAACTTATTTTAGTTAAAGCTGCCTTTTCACCCACAACCTCAGTGTGGTTTCCCTGAGCTACTTTTTCTATGCATCTTGTACTTTTTTTTTTTTATATTCTTCTGCCTCTTCATGCAGACTGGAAAGCAAATGTTAGGAAAAGGACAATTCAAGTAGACATTGATGCAAGGACCAGCTTTTCAGAAGGAAAAAAAAAAATAAATTGACACAGCAAGAACAAAAATACCCAGGTAAGCATGGAGATGTCTGACACAATGGATACCTCCTGCCTTGTTGCTCCCCTGGCTGGTGGGAATTTGCTGTTTGCCTGCCAGGTTCCTCAGTGCTCCAGCTAGGAGGGCAGGAAAATATGACAGCTCGGTGATTTGCACCTTTCCTGGCAAATAAGGAAGAAAGGAGCACAATTTTCTCATCTTTGGCTTTTGATGTGATTCTGTTAAATGGAGGACAATTCAGAAAGGCCCTAAATCAATAGGGAGAAGGATAGATAATTTTAGTTGCCTGAGGCAGCTAACCAACAGAACAACATTTCATGGGAGACATTGTTTTGACTGGGTAAATTTGAGTTGATTAAATCAATGTATATTATTTCAGTGTTGCCCATCACTTACTGGGCACATACTATGGAACTTGACCACACCCTTGTAAGAAATTGCTTCCCAACTGGAAAGGGGGGTTGACAACATGGAAGACAGCTGAAAGGTCAGCTGAGATATGCTGACATGTTTACAGCCCATTACAGAGCAGTGTAAAATGCACAGCTTGGATTTTGTTCAGTTTCTCAGGACCATCACAGAACAAGGATAGGTATCTCTGCATTATCTGCAAGCCTTCAAATGCTTATCAGGACATACATGCTAAAAGAACTTCTTCTAAATCCTGAAAACTTGTATTAACACTGAGATACACAACCCTGAAATTTAGTGAAACGTATGTCCCTAACTTGCTGCAGCCCTAGCAAAACTGGGTCACTGGTTCTGCTGTTGAGGACCAGGAGGCTGTGGCAGTGTCTTTGCAGGCCTTCACACAGCAGTTACCACAGCAGTCCTGTGGGATGCAGCAGGAACACCCAACATAGCGCTTTTCCCTATAATAAATCTCAAGATGTCGTTGCTCTATCACTACAACTAATTCTAATCTGATGACCTAGCTGAAAGCCCTGATAGCCCCGACAGCTGTTGTCCTGTGTGCTGCCAAAAGTGTATCCACTAGCCTTTCCAATATATCTGTGCGGGAACATGGAAGATCCCTTTCAGTTACCTAAAACATTTGTAGTCTGAGTTTGTAGTGAGTGCTTTCGACAATTTGAAGTTTTTCTCTTTTGCTTAGTTTCTCTAAGCAATGAGTAATTCTCCTTCGCATGATAAACTCTATTGTCCCCTAAAATTAGTCCCCTGTGAAGAAATCACGTCAAAGCAGTGATCTAATGTCAAAAACACCTCTGGCTCTAGAAATCAGAGCAAACAAGAAAGAAGGAAAAGAAAAATTAAAAACACCTTCATTGGCAATTTGGAAGAGAATTTATTTCTTCCTACAGGGTATATGATGAGTAATTCCTTTGCAAATGCTAAATTCCCTCAGAGAGTGTTCTGGAGAAATATTGTTGATGTCTCATGCTTTCAGTATTGCAGTCAATAAAATGAAACTGTCCCTTGATTAAAAATATGATTTAAGAAAGAAAAAAAGCAGTTCATAAAATAAGAAATAAATATTGAAAATCATGGATTAGTGCTTATAAATCACCCACCTCTCCCTCAGTGGTTTCTTGCAAAGTTCAGCTGCAGATAATGTTGACCAGGGCAGTAGTGCTCACAAGCCATGGTGCTCACAAGGCAGAAACACACCAGGAGGTTTCCAGACAGGATCTGCTCAACACCAAGGGGAATTTTGTATCTCTTGGACTTTTAATTTCTTATCTACATGAATAATATATATTTTTTTAATCACATAAGGGATTAATTTTGACCACATTGACTGGATTTTTGTTTACAATAAACCAAACAATTTTTCTGGGTGTACTGTCAGTCCTGTAACTTCAACCTGAACAACAGCTTATCTTTCAGAGATACAGATGGAGTCCTGTTTAAGAACAGACAGATTAAAGATCAGAGTGATCTAAAGACATCCCATGATGGGCACTCAATCCAAGCTCTAAGTGAGTAATTTCTCAGAAGTGTCAGTTCCCTGCCTTGCTACAGATCTAGCCTGAGACAGACAAAGCTTTGTTTTCTCTAGTAATTTTTAACAATCTTTTGATAGCTAAATAAGTAAGAGTCACTGCAAAGTTTGAATCATAAGTCTTATTTCAGTTTTGCAGATTTTTTTAATGCTTTCCAGCTTCTCAACATTCCTTTTTGTGATTCGAACGAGTCTCAGTATAGCTAGAAATACCTACCTTCTATCAGTCTTACACAGCCAGATAGCTACTCAGCCATAGAACAAACTCCTACCATCACACTTAAAGCACTTACTCAAAGGATTATCTTCTACACTATTTCTGAGTTTAGTTCTCTGAGACACAATACCAACTCATGGGTGCCAAAAAACTCATGCTCAAACTTATTTAAGGAGGGAGCTGCAAGGGTTAAGACATATGAGAAAAGACAATAAGGAAGGATGTGGGAGTTGGGAAAAGGGCAGGAAATACATTTGGAAAGAGGTGCTGCATGCCAGAGAAGGTACACCCAAGGGCACTGCA
The DNA here is from genome assembly GCA_013397295.1 of Polioptila caerulea. Taxonomy (NCBI): domain Eukaryota; kingdom Metazoa; phylum Chordata; class Aves; order Passeriformes; family Certhiidae; genus Polioptila; species Polioptila caerulea. The sequence continues at coordinate 171,036 of VYXF01008385.1, forward strand.
GCTGTGGTGACCCATGCTGGGGTAGGATCCTCTCTTAGAACTGTGGCCTTGGGCTACTCACGCAAGGGCAAAGACAACCCTGAAGGACTGCATCTTGTAAAACACCTTTCCCCCTAGCTTTCTGTGCAGTTTTCTGTGTTTTTATAATCTTTTCTTACCTTGCTACCTGAATCAGTAATCAACGATTATTGTTAAAAAGCAATGAATTATATTAAATTCCTTAAGTAGGTACTGCTTTGAATATCACAATCTCTTCTGTACCACCAGCTGGAGCAATGCAGTTCCCTGTGTTCTCTGGACTCCTATTTGAGGAGTGCTGCTCCCACATCTACCTACCTCCAGCCCAAGGGAACAACATCACAGGGGGGCAGAGGCTGTAGTTTCTTTGAAGAGTGATTAAACCACATCCTCCAACACTCCAACTCACCAGGCCTTTGGATACTTTTGAAGGGGAACTATTATGTTCTTCTGAACTTATTTCAATTTGCTATTACTCATAAGTAAATTTTCATTAAGTGGCTCAAATTTATCACTGAACACAACAATCCAAGGACTTTGATTACCTCTGGCCTAGGAGAAACGATACCATTTTCCAAAATGAGAGGCTGTACAGCACAGACAAAGCCAGGCACTCGGCAGTGTTACAGTGCTGTATTTTCCTGCAATCTTAGAGCACTGCTGTTCTCCTGGCACCTCTTGCTCTGACTCTGCTGTGTGCCGAAGAAATCCTGCATCTCTGGGTGTGAACTTGGTTCACAACCACAGACCAGTGGAAAAGACAACAGTCCTAAATATTTTCAGGTTTTTAAGGGATGGAAGGAGGAAAAGTGGGTTTCTGGCCAACCTAGCTAATTCTGAGTGCTGACTAGGTCTCCCTGCCTCACCAGCTGCACTGATGCACTGCTCAAGTACTGCTGGTTCCACCTGGCTACATGTCAGTGCATTCAAAACCAGACAGCAGGACAGCATGTGATAGCAAAACTTTGAAACGGAAAGAGGCCTTGATCAGAGCACTGTCTTCTTGCTTCAGGAGTAAATTTTTCCTTCTCCTGTAGAGTAACATGGTTTTTGAGGTTTGCATTAATTAATTAGTACTATTAAAAGTTAACAGTAAGCAGGGATAATATAAAGTGATTTTTCCTGAAGACCTACTAAATTAGATTTGCACTCACAATAATTATTGAAAGGAAAATAATATTTATACATACCAATGGAGAAATTTCAGTAGAAAACATTTTATTTACTAGGACAGAAAAAGCAGAGAAAAAGACAGAATCACAGAAGAAGGTAAGTTGAAACCTTTAAATTCTTCCCATATGTCACATATTTCAGGCTCTGGTCCTCTTAATGGCTCTCTTCTGACCTCTCTCCAGTCTGCCAATTTTTCTCCCTCTCGTAGCAGTAAATGTTAAATATTTATATTAAATTAAATATTAAAGCAATTAAATTTTAATTAAATATTAAAGCAATCACATGAAACAACAATTGAAAACTGTGTCCTGTAGGCAGAACCCATAGGATCCAAATAGAAGTTCATGGTTGAGATGATTATCATCTGGAATCCTTAATGGTCACTGAAGACAAATAATCTGTTCTCAGAAGGTGTCCCAAAGTCAATACTAACATTAGGTTAAGTGACTTTACATCTTAGATCTCTTCACTGAACATAAAGCATCCAAGGATGACTGGCTCAGAGGGAAGCACTGCCACTGCAGATATCTGAGGGTAGATGACAGCAATGCTTCCCCTGTGGCTGTATTTCGGTCTGTGCTGGGAAGCAAATACAAGGCACAGTTTGGCACTGAAAGCTCTGCAGGCAGCAGCTCATTACTCCAGTTATTAATCTTCAACCTCAAGATGCACAGAAACTGTTAACTCTGCTTTGCTTTTAGCTGGATGGAGAACAGGAACTTGGTCTCCTTGCAACGTATCAATTCACAACTAACTTTAAATAAATTTAAGTTTCCCTTGCAAACGATTGCCAGGATAAATCATTCCTGTTTGTATTAAGGTATTGTTAATGCCTCAACAGGTGGATTGCGAACACCCCATTCTCAGGGAGACCCCTGAAGTTATTGAAGACTGGAGTGACCTAGCAGACTTAAAAAAACCCTAGCACATTACCTTTTATGTGGGTTAAGGCTTAAATACTCATGCTGCTTGAATCTTCACACATTGTTCTGTACAGATATGATAATCTTCTATCATTGTGTTAACACTTAATGCATTTAATTTTCTGTTATTTGAAATTAATGCTTTAAAGTGACTTTAAAAATACCTTCATAGTTTCTTTTTTCTTTTTTTNNCTTCTAACTTTTTTTTTTTTTTTTTTTTTTTTTTTAAATATATATTTGCCATATAAATGACCTTACAAACCACTGCCATGTAACTGCTCAGTAGGCTGCAGCAGGCATCTGCTCCCTCTGCTTGGCCTAGTTACAGCAGCATTTTTCCCTGGAGGGCAGTCTCTGACATGCCTGAACAAGCCAAGAACTGGCCAAGTGGGACAGCTGGAACTGTGCAGCTGGTTCCTTGTACTTTCTGTCTTCAGTGGGCAATAGCTTCAGAGCAGCAGTGCCCACTGAGCTCCATGGATTTACCCTGGCTTTTAAAGTCCATCTCTTGCAGGAGGTGCCGGTGGCTATCCAATGGCTCTGGGAAGCTCAGTTATGTGTGCTGCAGAGTTGTTCCAAAGGTAGTGGAAGCTGTAAGTTACATCAGAACAGTGGCAGAATTACAACTCACATGCCTGTGGATAAAGACTCCCTTAATTGGCTTGCATTTGATCATCCCTGGCCATACCTCTCTGATAAACAAACATGGAACCACAGAATCATAGAATGGTTTGGGTCCAAAAGGAACCTTAAAGACCATCTAATTCCAACTCCCTGCCATGGGCAGGGATGCCTTCCACTATAGCAGGTTGCTCCAAGCACCACCCAGCCTGGCCTTGGACATTCCCAGGGACGGGGCAACCACAGCTGCTCTGGGCAATCTGTGCCAGCGCCTCACCACCCTCACAGTAAAAGTTTCTTCTATGGCAGTGGCCTAAGGGACACTGCAGGGTTTCACTGCCAGGGCTGGTCACCACAACTTTAGGTGTCCAGCTCATTAAATCCTATAAGGAGCCCTCCTCCACACCAGAATGAGGGGCATGGTTTCAGGTGTTGGAAGAAATTTATATAGTCTCTGGAAGCCTAGGAGAGCAAGTTTAAGAGGGGATGTGAGCTAAATACATGCACAGAAAGACCCTTGGTACCACTGGGGAGAACATGCATCTGAAGAAGTTAAACTGGCAGAGGAAGAACTTGACATTCACCTGCTGTTACAGTTTCCTTGCCTGTTCTATGAAACCATGCATTTCTCTCCATAGCCGGGAGTCCTTCCCGCAAAGGGCAGATGTGCCTTCTGCAAAATGCTTTCTTTGTGGCTCTGACTGTTGGCTGAGAAGAAATAGGGGGTTTCTAAATTGCTTTCTTTGAACGTTAGTCACAGTCATTCCACTGATATTTTGTCCCCCATTGCACAATAGAGTGAGGGTACACAGAACAAAAACTGCAAGTAGGAAAGGTTTTACCATCATGGAAAAGTCTGTCTTTGATCTGAAAATGAAGATTCTTAGTTAAGTGTTCAGAGAGAATGGATTGTCTCCTTCTTCTCAATGTCCACCTGACTCATCCCTAGAATACTGCAGAAGCCCTCCAAGCTTTTCTGAAGGGCTAAAATTGCAAAGCCAGACACCTATCTCTGTTATCACGTTGTTTTGCACTATAGATGTTTCTGTGCAAATAAAGGAAAAGGTTCTGTGTGAAAAATTTGAGATCCATTGATATGACTAGAGCTGTCATTTCAGTGTCTTCTCCTTTTCATACCATCTCATGAGGTGTTCCTCCCGTAGTTTTTAGACCACAAAGGCTTCTGGTGCGACTTCATGCACCAGCAGCACGGCAGTGTTAATGAGGGGAGGATTTCCACTGTGATGGACAGGATGCTGGAGCATCGAGATGCCCATGGCAGGCACTTTGTGGAGTGGGATGCTGCTTTACACACCCACTCCCTCTACCCCCCACTAAGCAAGTGGACAGCTGCACTGTCCCCTGAAATTGTCTCTGTTGATGGAACTCCCTGTCTAGATGGCTACATGATGGCTACATGATGCCTTCTGCATCCCTTGAAGGTGTGGATTTAATCAGGGAACTGCCTTAGCCTACACACATCAGCTAAGCAAGACTTGGCAAGAGAGCTCTGCAGTGCAAGTAGGGGCTTCTACGGAGGAATTTCCATGTAGTAATGAAGTTAATTTAATGAGTTCAAAAAAGTAGCATTTTCTGCAATGCAGAGAGGGAATGTAATGCTACATTCCTTGAAGAACTAGTGTATTTTATTTTGATCCCTCCTTTGAAAGTAGGAGAAAAATCAAAAAGCAGTCAACACAGCTGGGCTTTTCTTTTTGTTTACTTGGAAAACTTTGTTTAACCATCAACTTTAGCAAATTTTGGCAGTTACAAACCTGTACACTGTTTTTTTTTGTTGTTTTGTTTTTATAGCAAAAGAACACAAGACAATACTGCCAACAGCAATTATGAAGGAACATTTAGTTCTCAGATGAAGAACTATACCCACTTAAAGTGATAAACCTTCCCTTTTGCATAAGGTTGAATTTGTTGTCATTGGAAAAATGACATTTCTTAATACCTACTTGAAATGGAATAAAAATCATATCTCTATGTTTTTTGTGCAAAACATATTCATTTAAAAAAGTCAATTAAAAAATCTTAAAACCAGAAAGAAGTTAAACAAAAAGAGCTGAACCCAAAGGAAAGTTATTGTACATTTTGAAATGATTAAAAAGTTTTCAGATCTAACATGTTTTCATTTTTTTCTGTTATCTTAGAAGTTTAAACCAACTTTGATGACTCTTCAGAATTATATCAAACAAACAAACAAACAAACAAACAAAATTAAAGCAACCTGATTTGCATCAAATATCTACAAAAGCCTGGTAATTTGAAACCATTATATACATTATTTTATAAACTTCTTTTTAAACACCAAAACATACATCTTTTACAAACCAGCCTGCTTGAGACAGGTAAAATTTACAAGACAATCTTTTCCAATACAGTGCTTTAAATAGAACTGCTTTCACTCCTAAACACCTTTGTCAACTCCTGAAAAGTGGCAGTATGGGCTCATTGCATTGCTGATTAATAGTGTTTCAGGTATTCCTATGACAAAAGAATGCTACAGTTCTGAGGGCTCCAATCTCTTTCCATAATACAGTTCAAGTGCACTCTTAACACTGGTAAAGATTACTTATGGCCTTTGTGTAATACGACATATTTGCAATTATTGCTTTTCATTATTACATAAAGAAACAAATTTAATTTTATTTCCTCCCCATCTGCCCATCCCTTGGATGATGCAGCTAATTTACTAACTTAATGGCCATTCTGATAATGGAGATGTTAAATGCCAAGTTCATGAAACATAGGCTAAAAACCATGGGTAATGGGCAATGGTTTAAATTTCTAAGGCTCAATTCACAGTTTGGTGTATTGAGAGGAGCAGAGATGCCAACAGGCAAAAAAACACAGTTTTTACCACATGGTAAATGATGGTAAACCATCAGGGAATGAAGCTGAAGATGTAACTCTCTTGTTGGAAACCAATGAAATGCCCATTCTTACTGAGTGAATAGCTCCAAACATTATCTACAAAGCACAGATGTACTTTCACACTGGTTCTGAAGAGCTGGCTTCCTCCATTATTAAGGATGCTTCCTTTTCAAATGAAGCTTAGCAGAACTGGTCCAGGGCACCTTCAACTCCTTCTCCCATGACTGCAGTTATTACTGACTGTAAGGATATACTTACTATAGCATCCATTTAGCTTTTTCAAACAGGGGCTTGATGAGGAGTAAAGTGTGTTCTTAGCCATTTGCCCTGTTCAGCCCACATTTTTCTTTATGATGGAATATATAGGAGACAAGAGCAACAATTTCTATGTCATACTCTCAAAATGTCTCTGCCTGGCTCACAGAGACAACAGGCTGCTGCCCCCCCATTGATCAGCATTTCGTGACATGCTTTTATTCACAGTGCTGCAGCCACACTGAGTTTCTGGCTAGAGAGGGTACCGATACATCAAGGCTCTCACTACTTCAGACTACACTAGAGAATTTAGAGAACAGCAGAAAAAATTCCAAAGGCCATAATTTAAGTTCTTCATGGGACATGCAGAGGTGGAGACCCTGCTTGTCAGATGGAGCACACAACTTCCCAGTTCAGGAAAACAGTGGCAGTGAGAAGCCTTTGACTCCTTCCAGCCTTTCACTGGAGTTACATGTTAAAGAAACCCATGGGATAGTTCGGGATCAAAGATGTCACTGAGCTTAAGGAAAACAGCTTGATTGACAGGAAATCACGGTTCTTTAGTGAATCTCTGCATTCCAAAGTCCTCCTGGTTGCCTTCATATGCTGTATCCTATAGGAGGGTCCTAGAGGAAGTCAACTTTATGGTGGCCTTCTAGCAGAGCTGTCCATTTTCTCCCGTGGGAGGGAGGTGATTACACAACTCTATGGTGTCACATTTGACCCTTTATTCCACTTTAAGATACTGGTTGAGGACAGCATCTACATCCACCACCTATAGTTTTGAAGGGAGGTTTTGCCCCTCTTTTTTTTTTTATGTTTATAATACAAAGGCAAAGTAATCAACATACTTAAGAACGGCATATAAGACTAATTTTTCCTTTTGCACAGGGCCACCTAATGTGGTATTGGCAGAATAAATCATGTTGTAGTAATCATAAAGGCTCTTTCCATTGCCAGCATTATTAAAAAGGCCAGCACTGTGCATTACATTCTCAACTTGATCAAAATGCAGAGAACAAGCACCCTTTAACTTAGAGTCATACACCCCTGACAAAGTTTGTGATTTCTGATATAAATGTGTATTTGCATTTTAACAAGTTGGTTTCTTATCTTGCTGCTTCTTTCCCAAAAGCAAAAACTTCCTTGATCCTAAGTTATAAGCCAGTGATACTCAAAAGTACTTCATTAAGCCTATGAAATCATCTGCTACAGATGATTCTGAGAGAAAATATCGGGCAGTGGAGCCATCTTCAGGGATGTAGCTGAAATACAGACACACAGGATAAGCAGAGATGTGCAAGGTAGCTCTTGCAGAACCAAGGACCTGACAGCAGCAGTGATACAAAAATCATTGTATGGCAGAAAAAGGGAAATATATATTGGAAGTGGTAATATGAACAGTAACTCTTACATTATGTTATGAATGTGTTCTTATGTTCCAGATTAGGAGGTTTTGACTTGTTTGTGTGGAGTGGTAATAAAAAGAAAATAAAATGGCTTGGTTTAACAAGAGATGTTAATATGAAAATCTTACTCCCTTAAGAGGTATTTCACGTTTAGATCTGCATTTGGGTCTTATCATTATCAAAAAGAGCCCGAACAAAACCAGAAAGGCCACAGAAGTACCAATATTCACAGAGGGGAATCTGAAGATGGATTTGAAGGGGAGGAGATACTGAGGTATAGAAATCATGAATAGGACAGAGAAGGCTGAACGGGTGATCCTTGGCACCTTCCCAACAGCACTTTAATAAGTAGGCGTTCAGTGAAATGAAATGGTAACAACATCAAACAGAAAAAGTACTATACATTGTATTTATGAATATTTTACTATTAAAACTCACTACCAACAATATATTACTGAGGCAACAAGCTTGGTAAGAAACATTGATTTTTTTCTTTTTATGGCAATCGCTAGGCTCCCATTGTGCTGTCCCTCGTGACACTTTTGATATGTCCCAGTAAAGGTTTGATATTGGTGTCTCAGGCTTATGCAAGAACTTTCACTACAGAAGACAGGTGACAAGTACACCTAATAACTAGCTGGGGGCTTGAACAGAATTAATTGCATAATGGATAAAAATGTCTCAAACCAAAACTGAGTAGGAGCAAACCTCATGTAAACTGCAGCCCGATGCAAAGAGAGCATCACATTCTCAGAAGGTCATACGAGCTTTAAAAGTGCAGCTAAATTTGCAGAATTGCTTTGCCAACTCTGATGCTCCTAACTCTTGAAGAGACATCAATCTAATTGCATTTTCTTTTCTGTAACACAGACTTCACGAACAATACGAGTTATCCTCTATCCATGTCTCTAGGCTTGCCAAACCATTTTATGGCCTTCCGGCAAATCCCTCAGTTCCTTGCAATCACAATACAAATTTCTGTATTTTCTTCTTAAAAACACAGGAATATTATCAGGGGAAAGGGTCTGAAACGCACCATGAGCACATTCAGAATATATCACTGTTACAGAAGCATGTTTACTTTGAGAAGACCAAGTGACATTCATAAATTCAATGGACAGGACCTATTTGCAGACAAGTACTTGATAATACTTGTATGTGCAGTACATTCTTTCTAGAAGTTCATTCATTTTATTCATATACCTGCATAACAAGCTGTTTTCTATTGAAGAATTGCTGCATCATCCCAAAGAAAATATCCACACCAAACTTTCACAGCTATGTGAGCTATTGGAGGGAAGCAGCAACACACTGTACCTACTCCCAAGAATTCTAGAGATCCTGTTTTATTAAAAGTGTTACAAGCCGCAATTATTTAAATTACATTCTACTAGTAATTTCTTTGTGCTGGGGAAAATTTCTGAAGAAACCCTTCCTGTACATCAAGAAATGGCTGATAATTTAATTTTGTGTGAAACTCATGTCAGTCAAGAACATGCCCAGGCATACCACTGCTGAAACTATCCAGTTAAGGTGATTGACCAAGGGACAGGACATGGAAAGCAGCACAGGAAACCTGCTAATGATTCTGTTCATTTATCACAATGATTTAGGTATTCAATAGCTTTGCAGAATGACAGAATTATGCCATGGAAGAAATGGATGAAAACCCAACAGTAATGCAGGCTTGTAGACTCACATTCACTGGAAGGTACACAGATGCTGTAAAATGCAGTGGTAAAAACATTTTCAGAGCACCAAGCAACAGGTGTGTATATTCTGCTTTAATACATTGAGTGAGAAATCCCATATTTCCAGATTGCACTTGACTGCTCTGACCAACTCAATGTGCATGACCATTTACTCCAACCAGGCTGAGGGAAGCATAAGAACATACAGATGCTGTGGTGTTCTTGATTCCACAACAATATTCTGAAGTCTGCAAACAACCTTTGGATGTACTCAAACCCCACAAAATCATGCACCCAGTGGAAAATCTAGTGACAGATCTTTGGCCACAGTCCATTCATGCAGCTCCACCAACTGAGTCAGTCTACAGCAGCTGAGAATTCATGCTGTGAGCTCTAGGGATGGGCATTTGCCAAAGGATGTTAAACTAACAATATGAGGTTACAGCAGCCTTACATGTAAATTAATTGCAACTAATTTTACTGCAGTAACTGCAGCATGAGGACTGCTGTTAAAGAGCTGATGGCCCAAGCAAGAAATTATCAAAAAATGATCAGCTGTAGGTTACCCCATGTTTTCAGATCCCTGTTCATGTTGCATACATGTTAAGAGAGGCTGTACACACACAGCTGGGCCAAAACCAGGCCACTCCTGAGCCAAACTCTGACTTTTCAGGAAGTCCTCATGGGCAAAGCTATGCACATGAACCTGACATCAGGTTTTAAAAATGACAACCAAAGTAAACCAATTTGGAGTAAATATGAACTATGTATATGTGTTACTCTACACAAAGTAGATTGAAATGCTATGTAATAAACAAAAATACAGATAAATATTTATGGACAAGTAACTGGTCACTTGTCTTTGATAGGTCAATTTGCAAATGTTGCTTTTTTTAGCCATCTGACGTGTTGTATGCAGCAGCCCCAGCAATCAATGGATTTCACTCTTTGCTGACATAAAATTTCATGCAACAGTGCATCCTAGAATGATCCATACCCGTTCCTTAATACTGTGGGGAGATCATAACACTGTAACACTTTTAATAACACAATGCCAAAATAAAACCCCGAAACAACTCAGCTCTGTGAGAGAAAGAAATTATTTAGCAGTTATTCTTCCCCCTGCCAAAAGCTGAGTTTTACTCTTGGTAATAAATAGAAGGTACACACTCTCCAGATTGTCTGTAACGATTTTGTGATGTATAATACTTAACACAATTGGTCTCTTTGTGTCTGCACATACAGTATCATTTCTGAACAAGTTAATAATGGGTTATACTGTACTTTTCTTTGCCCAATATATATATAGACACACCTTCAGCAAAATTTCTTCTCAATATTTATACTATTAATTGGACCAAATGACAAACTTAAAAAAAAAGAAGAGGAGGAGGAAGAAGAAAGGAGCTTCCTTTACACTTGTGTCTGCTGCTGGGTCTCCACAAATGGAATGTGAACATTTTCTAGGCTGAGTTCCTCCACGCTTTCAAAGTCACTCATGGCTACTTCGGAGTCATCAAAGCCACAGCCAGCTGAGACGTCAGAGGAGGAGGCGTTGAGAGAGTTGTGCAAGGATAAGGGCATCTTACCTGCACTAACATTTTCTGTGTTCTGGCTTGGGCCAACAGCAAAAGTACTAAATTCGTTCCCAGTCTGAGATCCTGTGGTGTCTGTCTCATTGGGGAACTGGTGGGGAGGGAGGTATTGGCTCGGGTGGAAGTGCGGCCGTCTCCTGCAGTCAGGGCTCAGAGTACTTGCCATCGAGACCGGCTGCGAGGGTGGGAGGGTTTCATATTGGTCCGGGTAATCCTCTGGGAGAGGAGGTGGCAACTGGTCCTGGCTCAAAAACTCCTCTTCCTGAGGGGGAGGGTAGTCACTGTCGATGTCGTAGCCACCAAGGTAGTAATCTGTTTCCAGTTCTCTGGTACTGCCGTGATGAGCCGAGCCTGCATCCGTCGTCTCAAAATTGGGCACTTCCTCAATGTCGGACAAGCGAGCACTGGGCATCCAGTCAGAGGTATCCCAATGATACGCTGCAGCAGGGAAGAGAACCACAGTGCTCTGTTAGGGTGGGAGCACAGAGGAGAGCAGAGGCTCCTGCATGCACTTCTGAGTCCTCACAGCACATTCAAATCACAGCATGCGCCACAGGCCACGGACACAGGTCAGCCATGCTCTGACCACAGGGGTAGAGGAGGAGAATAAATTGCTTTATGATGCTAATGCAAACAAGCAAAGAAAAAAAAACCTGGCCACTCTGAGGCATTTTGCTTTTTAAGATGCTACTGGGTTGTATTAGAAACTGTGAGTCCAAGAAATCAAAATGTCTGAATTATAGCTTTTCACAGTTATTTAGAAAAAAATCTTTAAATTCAGTCAGCATGCTTATGAAATCTTATCTCCCCTTCCACTGCCAATAACTTCAAGAAAGAAGTGTGCAAGCAAATAATCTGATTGACTGAAAACTGAATTTTGAAACAAAAAAAGTGGCTGACCATTCTCATGCATCTTTTGAACCCAACAGAATTCAAACCAAAGAGTACACGTGAAGCAGTTCAAGAAAAAAAACCGAATAGATCAAGTTAGTGCTCTGCCCACCCCGACCCACAGGCAGAAGGTGTCCCAGAAAAATCACCTCTGTTGTAGTTCTGTCCTTGATCCATAACAGACACTGTCAGATACAAAGTGAAAAGCAAAAACTGGTAACTTGGAGCTTGTCACCAGCATTGTATTACATGTGAAAATACAAAACTCTGCATGCATATTTCTAAAGTACAGCTGCCATGGTGTCATTTTAGTAGGATTTTTAATTATTCTTTATTTTAACGTACAAGATAAGCTTGCCTGTCAAATGCAGACACACATAAAGAAATGTTTGTTGTGTATTATATTCCTTTTCTATCACATCTTAATAATTTACCCTCACTGAACAGATACAGAATTACATTAGAGCTGTAATTCTTAACACAAAAAAAGGGCTATCCACCATCGACACGGCTTATAATTGTAAAGTACATTTTTCTCTCACTTGTTCACTTTGAAACAGAAAAATAAGAATCTACCATTCTCAGGGCCGGTTCAAACAAATCTGGGCCCACCTGGGCTCAGATACCATGGTGATGGGCACGGTATAAGAACCTGAATAGAATAGAATACAAAGCCATTTAATGGGGCTACCAGCTACAATGCTCCACAACCCCACACCCACCTCCCACCTGCACTGCCATGCTAGCTGGTGGGGAGGGAGGCATTCCAGTATGGAGAGGGTGCAGGGGTGGGGGAGAGAGCAAGGAAAGAGGTTTTATGTGAGACAAGAGCGGGGAATAAGCTGCAGCGTTTTCTAGATGGATATGCTCTTGTTCAGCCGCATGTTACTGGGCTTCATGCAGGAAGTCATCGGGCAAAGTCTCTGGATGACATTGCTGGAGGAGGTCTGGCAGGAGAAATAGGCCTTTATGGCATCACAGCTCGTAACCTCTGTGGCTCAGACACAGGAGAGGGCAGAGAAGACTTTTCCAGCCCTTCACTTACTAAGACCACACTTGCCCTTGCTCAGCACCGCATGGTGCACATGGGGAGGGTGATTTCCCCCTTAGCTCAATAGCCAGGCAGAAGCTCTCCACCTGCTCTGCCATGTCCTGGAGTGAGGAAGGCTGGGGCTACTACAGGTTTAGCAGCAGTGTCTGAACCGGCCCTAACTTCTCTTCTGCACTTCTCTCTTCTTCGTACAGTGGGTTTTGCACTGCACCTGAGATGTGTCAGGGCCCTCTGAGTCGTGTGGATCAGGACCCAGGAGAACCTCACTAATTTTCTGACTTGCACAAACCTGAGCAGGTCCCTGGGACAGGAGCCCCATCCTCCTATGACTCTCTGGCTGTGATTCTGCCCAGAGCTCCAGTGTGGCTAATTATTCACCACTTCCACCAGCTCCACTGAAGAGCAGGCAACAATCCTACGTTTCATATAAGGAACTGGGAAGTGGGCAAAGCATTTTCAGTGACAGTCTCTTGAAACTGCTGCCAGACTGGCTTTTTCTGACCTCTAAAGGATCATAATGAGCCGGTGTGTTTGCTCAAGCTTTTCCTTATGAAGGTAAGGTCATTTGCAGTGCCTGTGGTTTCTTTTCAAGGTTATTTTTTATTTTTTGAATGGGACTTTCTTTTGAATTAACCTTGGCTAGATGGTTTTTTTTTGATAGTGAGAAGAATGGTACTCTTACACTTCAGGAAATCAATAAACGTACTATGAACAAATAATCAAGTAGCATCACTAGCTAGGAGTAAAAGTGTTTTTCAAAATTACTGTCACACTGGCTCAAGAAAAAAAATCAGTAGTTTCACAAAAATAATTTACTTAATTATCTTTATGTATTATGCAGACTAGTTTAGCTGAAGTATTCAAAATATGTCTTAAATTTGCTAAGGACAGATGAAATTTTTGACTTTTGTATAACCTGAGTTGATGTTGAGTTGACATTTGCCCAAGGTTATCAAAAATGTTGTAAAATAAATAAAAGTAATGTTTATCTATGATAACAAGACATTTCCTCAGTGCTTTATGGCAAAAAGAAAATAGTGATATTCCCGCATTACAGGTTCACTTATAACATGATATGCCTGAGGTTACCCAGGAGGTCAGTGGAAGAGGTGGGTGTTGGGTCCTTGGAGCACATTGCCACGCTCTGCTGAATGGGCACACCAACACCACGGGAGAGCCACGGCATCCGTGGAGCTGTGCCCACACATCTGCTGTCTGGCAGGGTTTCCTGGGAGAAACCAGCCACCAGCCAGCCACCACTGTGCTCCTCTCCGTGTGACACCACTGGAGTACACAACCCAGCTCTGCTGCAGCATGGGATACTTTACAGACTTGCAGTGTCATCTTCTGTTTCCCAGTCTCTGCAGCCAGGAAAATCTCAATGATATGGCTCCATTATCAGTCTATTATTTTCTCTGAAGGCAATGAGAATAAACAAACAGAAACATTGACTTGAACAGAAGAGGATTAAGGCACGACACCTTTTCTACCACCTCCAGTTGACCACAGATATTTTGTGGCACATTCCTCTGGCATTTTCATGTTTGCTGGTGAACATGCTGATCTGCAAAACCCAATCCCTGCCACAGGATTGCTGGTCAGTGTAGATTAGTGAGGTTCTGCTGGAATGTTTCACAATGATAATAGGAAGCATTGTTGTATAAGAAGAAAGAAAAAAAATTAAATACCTTCATTTTCTATAGTGTCAACTACATTGTTGACAAGCTGTATGACAGTCACTATGGAAGCTTGCAGGGGAGGGAAAGCAGAAAATAAAGGGAGGGGAAGGACAGCTTCAGGTTAGTATTTAAAACACACATCATATGTTACCACAATAAATTCTCTCAAAAGACAGAACTGACATTGAAAAAAAAAAAAACAAAAGGCTGCTGACCAATGCCTGATTTATGCAGTGGGTTGCAGGACATTTCATTTCAGATAATCCCATATATCTTAAGAGTGGTGATAAATTCCAAACCAGCATTTCCAGAAAGGCATATGGGATGATGTGTATCACCTCATAAATTCAAGCAGACTGGTCAGCTGATTCAATTAACAAAAGCAGTATCTTGTCTACCTGACACTAATTTCTAATTCATTCTTACTTAGAGGTCTCCAGAGATGGTGCCATGTGCTCCAAGGATCATTATCTTTTAGACCATCACACCATCAGAAATGGTGCTAAACTCAATCTATTTCTTAAGAGGAATGTTTTACTTATTTACTGTCTATGCTGTACCATGTAATTCCTCAGGGAGGTTAAGCAGCACAGCTATAATTAGGATGACACATCCATGTAGCTGTGGTTCAAATTTTGACCCCTGTTTGACAAAATAGTTTCACAAATGCTTTGTGCATTCCCTGCAGGTGTTCCCTACATACATACTTTTCCCTTGAAATAATTCATATAGACAGTGCAGCTGTTTAATGTGAAGGCCCATAATGTGTGGTTCTCTAGATGATCTGCATTTTGCACCACCTAACACTCCTGCCTCCGAGAAAATGAAATAAACCCCATCAAAACTGAAGGGAAAGCTCCAGATGAGTGGGCACTGGACCCTTCCCTTTTCCTTTGTCTTTAGTTATGACAAAACCAATTGCTTGGAGCAGGCTGAGAAGGGGATCAGAAATGTTGGCAAAACATACTTCTCTGTTTCACACAACCAACAGACTTAGAGGTTACAAGAAATGTGTTAACAGTGCAGACATACATTGAATATTTTCATATCTTTGCTAAATTTTGGGCATGGGATCAGGTATATCATCCAATTTCCTCAGTTCTAGTAAGGGCTTAGCAAAAAGAGCCTTGATAAACCAAAGGACCCCTGTTCTGTGTCTATGATCAGCATATTTATGCCATTAGCAGCAATGGTAATTATACTAAGGAGACTCATACTGGCTGATGCATAATAAACATTATAGAAAAATAAGGGACTCCATACAATTAGTGCTGCATGTCTGGGAAAAAAGATGGAGGGCAGCTGTAAACTATTTGAGGAAAAAACTGAGAGCGAAAAACAGGTCAGAAACCAGGGCCAGCAGAGTTTTCTTTGCAGCTAAGGGTTGGCTCTGGTGGGAGCTGTGTGGAGCATGTTCACAGAAAGGAGGGAACCCCACCCCACACATCTAAGTGCAACTCAATGCTCAAATACAACACTGCTCAGATTTTGGACTGCAAAAATTACTGCTAACTACTCACAGAAAGACTAGGGAAGGTGAGCAATTAAAATGCAGGAGAAATAAGGTGAGAGAAAAAAAGTAGCTTTAAAATCTCACCCCATGTGAATTTTCATGATAAGACAAGCCCTTGACACAGCAAGAGAAGGCTCCAGGAGCCCTGGAGAGGGTGGGGGGAAGCTGTCTGCACCTTCAATGGGATTCATCCCAGTGCTCCACTGCTGCAAGATAGGTTTCCCCAGTCAGAAGCTGCTACCCAGTTTCACAAGTCAGCGTCAGCACAGCCATTTGTACATCCGTGTGGCACAAGGCTGTTCCCTCTGCTAGCCTGAGAACCCAGCAGCATTGCTCTTGGCTTTGGAGCAAGGGGGTTGGAGAAGGAGCCACTGTCCTGTCTCATCAAAGAGCATGGATGCTGAACTGCATTTGTTGTGGTTTCACTGATAGCCTTCTAACCTTTGTAGGTATGTGAAGTATAAAGAATTAAAATGACATGAAGAGCAAGGATTTAAGGCTTCAGGAGGCATATCCATTAGCCCTAAAGTACAGGCATCTGAGTATGTATATGCTTACATATGCCTGGCTTTGCCCTTTAGGC
The DNA here is from genome assembly GCA_013397295.1 of Polioptila caerulea. NCBI lineage: Eukaryota > Metazoa > Chordata > Aves > Passeriformes > Certhiidae > Polioptila > Polioptila caerulea. The sequence goes on from VYXF01008385.1 coordinate 187,321, forward strand.
TCTTTCACTGCAAACCTTCCCTGCTGCTTCAAGCAAACCAGAGCATGTGGTCTTGCATCAATCTCTGCAAATGACTCAGATGATTTAAGTTTCTTCCCTCATTCTCCCTGAAGATATGGATTTGTTTGAACCCTGAACTAGAAATGTTATCTCTAAAGGCCATATTTTAAATGCAGCTTTCACAAAAAATGAGTGGGCACAGAAGGTCCAATCCAGTTTCTTTGGGTACTGTGTCAATGACTTCAGTGGAGACAGGATCAGGAGTTTGAAATGTCTAATTAGAATTTGGGAGATATAAAAAGTAACAGTGCACAATAAATGCATTTGAATAATTATTCCAAAGGTAACTATAATGTAGATATATATATAATTAAAAAATTCTTATCCTAAAAAAAGGCTAAAGGCTTTTTTTTTTTTGGTGTAGGTGTAGAAAAGCATTGAGAACCCTGGCCAAAATAACTGTACTGTTTCAGCCACAGTGGACCGATCATAACTGCAAGCATACTTGGCTATCAGTGCTTTTTCCAACATTTCAGAGTTCCTAGAGAACAGCTGCATGACACGACTGAGGAACTGAGTCAGTCTACAGACAGTTCATTAACTGGTAGCTGAGGAAACCAAGTACGATTTCTTTGTGCTTGTCTTTTTCTGTGCGTTGGAATAAGGCTTCCCTGACGTCCACCATCCCTCCCTTGCAGAAACATCTTGACTTTTCTCGTGCCCACTGCTCAACATACGTGGGCCGCAGGAACAAAGGTTTGCTTTGACTGTGGGCCTTTTAGTGGGCTGTGTATGCCTCTGCCCGTGTCACCCACTGAGATAATGATGCAGGACATGAGAGGCAGGCACTGAGTATGCACTGAACAAGGATTTAATGGTGCTCTACTGTTTGCTGAGCTGTGATTGCCAGGGAGAAGCCAAGATGATGGGGACTGGCTCATCCGCTCATTGTTGAGGCTGAGCACCAGCAGAGTTTTGTGGAGACCATGAACAAGACCTGGCAAATAGCACAGAAATCCTTTTTATTTGACTGGTGAAAGATGAAAGTCATGCTCTTCCAAGAAGGAAAATGATATAAATTCTGCAGTTTCACTTGCAACCTATTAGTCAACTTACATCTTGGCAATGTGACTCTGCTGTATCATACCTCTAAGTCACTGTAAAGCTTGATCCTGATAAAACACCCCAAAGCATCAAGTTTTTTATTATGTTCCTATAATTTAGTAAGTGGAAAACAAAGTGAGGGTTTGAACCCACAACTTCCTTACTTTAGGCATCATTAAAGGGTTTCAAGATGTCTCATAAACGTTTTAATAATATAAGAAAGAAAGACAAATAGCTCTTCCCCCAGTATAATAAAGATGAAGTCATTTCTTACCATTATCGTCTCCGGAATCAGACTGGAAGGAGCTGAGGGACTGTACTTCAGAGTTGCTGCCTTTATTACTTCCTGAAAAACAGGTCACTTCTTCAGCGTCATCAAGCCCTTTACCTTCATTGACAGCAGAGACAAAGCAAAATGGTACTCTCCAGGTATGCACACTTATCTATTTATACCATGGATACATTTAAATCCTGCCTTCTATGATTTGAGTTAGAATAAAATTATTTCCTTCACACAAAGGACATGACCTATTCATCAAGAAGGCAGTTGCTGAAGACACCTAGACTTCTGAAGTGTTTGAAGCCCAAAAAATCTTTCAAGTGGCTGACAACACTGTAATCAAGGAAGAAACATCTGTATTCAAGATTGTCTTTTTAGATGACATATAGTCTCAAAAGCAATGAAAATGATGACTTAAGGAATGTGGTATAAACAGCTTATACAAGAGATTACAGTTACATTTATCTTTACTGTTCATTTCCTAATTTGAGAGCCTCATTAAAGGCTCATTCAATGCTCAGTAAAGTTACCGTGAATCTTGTTATTCATATCAGTGGCCCTTGGATCAGATTTTAATAGCTCCATTATTGACATATAACAGATTATGCTTCAATTTACATTGCTTTTCATCAGGCACATTCAGTCTTCACAACTCTACTGTTTAGAAATGTAACTGCAACCTACGGTATAAATTCTCCTGTAACTAAGCACATATAAATAAACAGATTTAACTACACATTATATGGGCAATAATCAGGAACACAAAAAGTTATCCTCCATTCTACACACTGAGACACCTGAGCCAATTACAAATGAGGAAGCTCAGGTGCTATCAACATGGAAGTACAGCTCTCTACCTGCCAGCTGTAGGTATTTCTACCCAGCATGGCACAGCTCCACACGGTAAGATGATTTGCTCCTGCTGAGCAGCAGAGTATGCAGCTGATGGAGTGAGTGCTGCAGTAACGAAGCTGCACTGCTTCCCACTCTGTGACAGCTGAGGTCTGTCTCCCCAGGATGGCCTCACGGTGTGCAGAAATTCACACCGGTACCAGCAGTGCCTGTGGCACAAACATCCCGGAGAATACAGAACAGAGCACGTGGGAGGGCTTTCAATCAGCGTAACTATATTCAAAGGTTTAAAAGGTCAGACACAACACAACCCTGACATACAGCCCAAATAAATGAAAATGAATTCAATTTTTCATGACATGACCTTAGCCAGTGTGCTGCCTTGGATGAAAATGTGCGGATCACGGCACAGGTATAGAATCATAAACTCTGTAAGGCTGGAGAAGACCTCCAAGATCATAGAGCTCAACCTTTGACTGAACATCACTGTGCCAACCAAACCATAGCATTAAGTGCCATGCCCAATCATTTCTTGAACACTTCCAGAGATGGTGACCCCACCACTTCCCTGCGTCGCCTGTTCCAAGACTTGACCACTATTTCAGAGCAAAAATTCTTCCTGATGTCCAACCTGAACCTCCTCTGGCACAGCATGTCCATGCTGTCCTCTTGACCTGTTGCCAGATTCCTCTCTGTATTCCTCAGTTTCTACTTCTTTCAATTACAGGACTGGCTAGTGCAGTTTTATGTGACAGTTTTGATTAAAGCTGTGTTGCAATAGGATTAAAGATCAGAGAACCATAGAACAGTTTGAGCTGGTAGGGACCTTAAAGATCATTTAGTTCCAATTTTCCTGCCATGGGGAGGGAAACTTTCACTAGATCAGGTTGCTCAGAGCCCTATCCAACCTGGCCTTGAATACTTCCAGGAATGGGACATCCACCCCTTCTCTGAGCAACCTGTTTCAGTGCCTCACCACCCTCATAGTAAAGGATTTTTTCCTAATAGCTAACCTAAACATACCCTTCTTCAGCTTAAGGCCATTCATCACTACAGGCCCTTGTGAAATCACTACAGGCCCTCTCCAGCCTTCTTGTAAGCCCCCTCCAACAGGTACTGGATGCATTAGGAAAAATTCCTAATAAGAGAAAACAGCTTTAAAAAAAATCATATATGGTGAAGCAAACATCTCCCAGTCCATATGACATGTTCTGACTTGCAAGGATAGATGATGTAGGGCTGTAACTCTGTCCCAGAAAACTGGTATTTCCTGCCATGACAGATGTGAAGTTTGCTGCATCTCCAGAAGCTCACTCATGAATGGAGGGCACAGTGTGTTATCAGGTGAGGAACCATCAGAGCACAAACAGGGTAAGTGTGGGGATTGGAAATTCCATGACTCCTCTGATACTGAATGCAGAGGGGAATGCAATGGCCTGAAACAGTGATCCCATACATCAAGCAGTACATGATTTTCTGCTTCACTTCACAGACTCTGAAAGTAGGGAATATTAGTTCATTTCTCCCTGATGCAAAACAGGCTTGCTTCTTGCAGAAGGTTTAAATATTTTTAACTCCCTCGTAAAAAAAAAAAGCCTGAACCTGAGAGAACTTAAATTTTAGAATTCTGCCCCATTTTTTTTCCAATAGAAAGATGATTGCATTGTATCACTTGAAAAATGCTCAGAGCACTTACTCATACATGCTTTCTGAACAAGTGAAATAAATACTTTTAGTCATACTTCATGCATAGAAGTAGAGGTCTTGTATGCCTGGTTGAATTATAACCTTCCAAAATTAAACCAGATCACTTCTTGGAGAAATGCAACAATTCACATGTACTAGGCTGGAGCATTAACAGCACCTGTGCCACTGTACCTGCTGCACCCTGAGGGCACCCTTACGGCTGGCAGGGAAGAATGAGACCGGCACGCAGTGCTACTTACTTTCTGTCCCAGCATCCCACGTGCTCTTCCTGATGGAGTCACAGTCGGAGCGACAGGGAGACACAGCAGGCAGGTTTGGAGCTACACTGCACACCACCACCCCCCTCCGGGCTGTCAGTATTCGAGGGGACTCAGGATGAAACGTGGTCATCTCCTGGTGCTCCACACCAAGCCCATCCACTATCTTGTCCAGGTTATTCCGTGAGTCACTCTGGAAGCACGGGGTATAAGCCATTGGCCTCACAGGCACCTGTGGAGGCCCAACCTCCTGGTAGATATTTCTGCTGTCTCCACTGTTCCTGATGTTCTTGAATTGGATGCCATTGCTCTTGTTGAGCAGGGCTGCAGTAGCCGGATCCTGTACGAGCGTGATGTTGTTGCGGGAATAGTTCTTCCTGAAAACTTTCTTGCGAAAAATGATGAAAAGAATGATTAACACAAATATGACAAACAGGACCACAGCTATTCCTATCAGCTCCTCCTTGCCAACGTAGGAATGCCCAGCTTGTATATTGGGAACCACCACGGGGCGAAGACCACAGTATTGACCCACATAGCCAGGGGTGCAGTTACAAAGAAATGAACCAAAGATGTTGACACAGGAGCCACCATTTTCACATTCTTCTCTTTCACATTCGTTGATGTCTTCTTCACACCTTAAAAGAAGAAGAGGAGAGTCTGGAATCTGGAGAACATCTAAGAAGCAGTCCAACTTGTGCATGATGCCTTATCTTGTCAAAGTGGTTAGTGCCATTAGTTAACACCTTGCAGTACTTTGCAAATGATCATATTATTATCATATTTTTTAAGGCATTTAATTTTTTTCTACAGCTATTCCATGGGTTTTTTAAAGGCAATAAAATTGAATTATCCAGAAGAAATAAGAGTTTAAAGCATCTGATAGATATCAAGGAAATAAAGCATCTGATAGGAAAAGGCTCCCTGACCCTAATGAGGCTTAGAGAATCTGCTTTTTTATATTGTTTCTGGACTACCCCATGGGTTTCAATACAAAATATTAGAGGGGGATTCAAGGAGAAGATAGTTGAGAAAAAATATAGTAAAAACATCAGAATATGTATTGAAGGGAAGAGGAAGAGGAAGAGGAAGAGGAAGAGGAAGAGAAGAGAAGAGAAGAGAAGAGAAGAGAAGAGAAGAGAAGAGAAGAGAAGAGAAGAGAAGAGAAGAGAAGAGAAGAGAAGAGAAGAGAAGAGAAAAGAAGAGAAGAGAAGAGAAGAGAAGGTTATACTGACTACACAAAATTATTTAGGTCTGGAGACAAACAAATATTAGAGGCAGGGGAAAAAAAAAGAACAGGAACCACAGAGAGGAGAATTGGAAAGAACAAAAGGTAGTGAAATGCAGAGGAAAAAGTACCAACAGTAGACAAACCAGATGAGGGAAAAAGCTGTTGATGGACAGGTCAGGATTTTCTGTGTCTACACCAAGTTTATGATCAAGGCAGGGATTTAAAAAAATGACTGCAATAAATTAGCTTTTTATGTCAGGTGACTAAATAATTGATCCATTTTCAAAACAAAGATTACACAGCAGCTTCCACGGGTTTTACGAGATTGTTCAAAAAGCTGGCAATGCTTAGGTGTATCTCAGAGAAAACTGTCTCGAGATAACGTCCTCAATTAACAGTTTAGGAGGGTAAGTTCAGAAAAAACATTTCTGAGCATGGAAGTCTCAGAGATTTCTCAGCTCTCATCAGCTTAGACTTGGAGTAAGTGCTAAGGCTGGGGTTATTTTTTGTGAGGTGAATCACAGCTTTTGCGTATAAAATGCCTGAACAAAAAGCCCACCAACACTGAACCAAAAAGCTCCTGTTGCCCACCTGGGGAGGGACACTTACGTTACTCCTGTCAGGCCATTTTTGCAGTTGCAGATGAAAGCATTGCCGATGGGATCACATGAGCCTCCATTCCGGCAAGGATTTGGGAAGCAGGCTGTGATCTCTGACTCACAATTCCTTCCTGTAAACTGGGACAGGCAATTGCAATGGTACCCTGGGAGGTGAGGGACAGAGAGAGAAATTAGATTCCTACCACTGAGTCTGTCTAAAAGTGAGAGGACCCATTTGCTGATTAACACAGGAAAATAAATTGTACTGCAGGGGCAAGGGGATGTTTACATTCATTCTGGTCTGTCCACATGGTCCACACTAATGCTAGTCAAGAGTTAAGTCTATCTGAGATCCCAGACAATCAGAGCTCATGACTACAACCAGGAACCAGAGGAATTGCTGCAGCCCGGACCATCCCAATTGTCATGGTTCAGATAAGAATAAATGTCATTTGTGAACACTTTTAAAGAAAGGTAACAAGAAATATTCTAGATCAAGGATGTATTTCCCAACTTTTTGCTGATATGAACACACAAAAATGTTTGCTGATAGCAGCAGGCTAGTTTCCTTTTGGGGCTTCATCAATGAACAAATGCATCAACTGAGTGCTCTTCCATCTCTGCCCTGTGCAAGGATGACACAATGGGGATGTGACAGTAATAAAATACCAGTTTTATGAAGTGCATCATCAAGGCAGAAACAATAAACTTCAAAATACCAGCTGACTTGGGCAATACTAGCCCTAATCAGAGCTGATTATGTTTAGTGAGTGCTACCACATTCTGATTAATCACTGACTGCAATTCATCAGACATAACAACATTCACGCGGAGGGGGACCCTGTCGGTGATTGAAGTCCCATTTCTATGTTTTTGCCAACACGGGGGCAACATCAAAACTGAAAAAAAAAAAATAAAAATGAAGTTTTAAACATATCAGTTCACCCTTCCAAGTATCAAATGACAAATATCTTTTTTATTTTTTCCTCCTTGTGAATTCATACGGCACAGTGCCATTAACAAAAGCTTTATTTAAGGTCACAAAGAAATCCAGTGAGACAGTGCATCTTTTAATGCTGTGAACTGCATACAGAAATCTGACTGCTTTTTTGCTTGAAAAGAGCATGGAACACATAGGCTGTGAAAGCCATGAGATGGCTAAAACAGTCCCTGGAAGCGGAAGACTCCTAAGTTAGAGTTGTTGAACCAGCAAAATTTTCCTGGACAACTGTAAAAAAACTTTGGCTGATCTTTTAAGAAGTTCCTTATATGATCCAAATGTCCTAAACAGATGTGTAGACAAGGTTCAAGCTCCAGTTATGGGGTTCACATACTTACTGACTACAGCATATTAAGCAACTAGAACAAGGAACCCTCCTGCCATTAATACAATTGCAGTTAGAGGTGAAATGGTTGAGTGCAACTCAATTCAGTGTCAAAATTATTGGCAATCAAGCTGATGTAGTGGAAATATCATCTCTCAGCGGTGAGCCTTTTAAACATATTTTTAAAAACTTTCTATATCTATACATCTGGAAAAAAACCCAAATACTTATTGTAAAAGTTAATCTTTCTGCAAACATGCCAGGAATTTCCAGCACAGTTACAGGAAAAGAGTTTCATAGAAACAACATGGAAAAACCCAGTGGGGGCATAAGGAAAAGGCAATTCTGCATCAAGACTCCCACATCTTTTTTGTCCTATATGGTTCAATTCACCTTGTTCAGTTACTCTAATTGAATTCTTTCATGAGAACAGGCTTTTGAGAATAAACTTGGAACTAGACTTGCTGGCATACTCAGTCAAGAGTCCAATACTATTTAATTGAAGATAAATGAAATAGATACTCAAATATCATGCTGTTTCATTGTCCTGCTACAAGAAGGGAGACAGATACACTGATCTTTCCAAGGTTACAGTTAAGAAGATAAATTATTCAACTTCTGGGCTTCCAGAAAGCATGTTTAGTCAGCATCAGCAAGATGGGATTATTTCTTTTTGTGTCTTAAAAATATCTCACTCAGACAAGGTGAACAACTTTCTGGACCTATAGTGATCTGTGTCTGATCACTAAGAATTACAAACCTGTGAAACAAGGTAGAATTCACAGCATGAATAAATAAGGCTAATTCAGTGCTTTCTTTTTATGACTGAACAGTGACATCTATAGTCCAAAAATTTACAGTAATGTTTTATGTGTTTTTTACAGTCTCAATGAGCTTAAGTAAAAGGAGAATGTTCAATTCAATTATAAACCACTTTATTCATAATCAATTCTGTTGCCTTATATAGCAGCAGAATATATATGTTATCCTATTTGTTATCTGACATTTTATGAACCTCCATAACTCTAAAGTGATGTTAAAAGTCAAGTTTCTGTTGTTTTTTAAGCAAGTTCGTAGATGCCAATCATTTGTAAGACAAAACCCTTGAATCACTTTTTTCTCATGTCTTGTGTTTGTTTCAGCTAAGTTCTAAGTTCTGTAACAGATTCTGTTTACATTTGTTCATTATAGAAAATTTGAGAAGTATTGATTTGACTAAACAATATTTTTACCACCAACTATAAAAGAAGCATGGATTTATGCGTTTTATACTAAGGGGAGATGAAACTGAATGCACCAGATGGGTCAGAGCCCTGTCCAGGAATGTATGAACAGGACCAAAATAAAAGTCTGCATCTGAAAGCCTACATTTCTCACACATGTGAGATCTGTGGTGGAACACACATCAGATACTAGAAGATTAAAGTATTCACTATAGATTCCAAGGATCAAATCAGAAATCAAAAAGGCACTAAACCAAGACAGTATTAAATTACCATATTTATCACTGGTGTTTCCTCTCACTGGATTCACTGCCATGCACCTGCCAAATCCAAGCCACTGGCAAAAAGACACAGAACTGCTCTGTGACACACATGCTCAGAGCTGCAGAGCATTCACCCAGGAGGTCTCCAACACAGCAAAGCATATGTCAAAATTCATGGAGTAGGGAAGAAAGAGCTGATATGATGGCTCAGCAGACAGCACATAGCAGCTCAGCCAGAAGACCTGCCAGACCTCTAATCCTTCTCCAAACCTCCCAGCAGATGCTGTAAGTTTGCTGGCTACTGCATTTTTTTAGCCACATGGCTGTGGACAAAGGTAAATTGCAAAGAAAACCCTTCTGGTTGAGAGTGCATCTTGGGTCTAATAAAGGATTTGGAAATTCATCAACATTTAAGATCATATAGTCCATCTGAGCTTCCTCCAAGAGGAATTATTATTTCATTCTTAGAAATGTTGATCTGCATTCTCCAAGGCAGCAAATTTTGTGATGTCACCACCGTATTTCTTCAGAGGGAATCAGTGGAAAAAGACAAAGCTCTGGAAAACACCTCTGAAATGCTTCTAGGGTGGGACCACAAAACTCTCAGTATGTGCCATAGCAGTACGTACCAATCGCTGACCTGAGAGCAACAACAAGCTATGAGCAATAATAAGCTTTTTTAGGCTGTATCTACATCAACAAGTCCTGCAGAACAGCAGCAGTGGGTCTGTGGAGCCAAACAGCTGGTTCTCAGGGCTTTGGGACCAGCTGTCTTCCAATACAGCCCTTTCCTGTCCTCCAAGACCTTGGCTCTCCACAGTGGGAAGTGAACTCCAGGGAGAGATGATGTTCAGAAGATCCACATCAAATATCATTCATGACCTGAAACATTATGTAGACGTAGATCTACACATTGTCTTGGGCTTACTGGTTGCTTTATAAGGCCTCTCTCATGCTCCTTCATAAATCTGAGTCCCCTCTTGCAGTGCTTTTGGTTTGCCAATTTGAAATGTCCCAAACTAACACACCTCTACATAGTTAATCTCACCCTCTCCCTGTGACTCAAACAGCTTCTCTTACTGCTCTCTTGGCATGTCCCTATGCAGGGGTAAAGGTGTTTTTCATCCCAGACCTTAGTGAAGAGCAACATTTAGTAAGCCAGGACACTACACAGGCTCCCTGCCTATACCTACGTTTGCTTGGCACTTAAGAAGCAGAGGCAGTGGCACAAGGCAGGCACGGTGCCATCAGCAGATGGGGTGTCGTTATGTAGCAAACATCTCTCTTGGTAGCATTCCCAGCCTGAGCATCTGAATGTCTGTCTATCCTAAGGTTTACTTGGCTTTATTAAAGAGGATGCTTCGAACTGCTGCCAATTTTTTTTTTTTTTTGAACATGTGTATGCTCCTGTTTCTATCTATCCCATGCAAGAAAGGCTGGCTTTTATCTGTTAACGTGCTTTGGCTTTTCCATTTGTTTCTCTGTCTGGTTTCTCTCTCTGCTGTGCAGCTAGACCTGAGAAACTCGATGTCCAGAAACAGCCGGGCCCTTGGCATTGACCACACAGTGCTACACACCAAGTTAACTGATGAGAACTACTGAAGGTGAAGAGGATCTCTCCCAGCATCTGTATTTTGGCAGGTCTATAGTCAAACCACACCACCTTCAAGAAGTGCGTGTTCTTCAGTCACACACAGTCCTGCCACTCCAGATTTAACTTTTCTGTCTTCAAACAGATTATTGCCTCTTGCCACTAGTTGGTATGAAAATGAACCTCAGTCTTTGCTGAACCAGTGCCTTCTGTGAGAGGATTGGCATGTACATGCTTTTAAAGCAGGAATTTAAGAACAGATGCCTATAATCATAGCTATAAAAAAGATCAAATACCCTAAAATTTCTAAAAAGCTTTTAAAAAATAATTGATGTGCATTTGGTATACTCACATCACAGTATGCTGGGTTGTTTGTATGTGTGAAAAAGCAAGATCAAGAACATTAGTAAGACCAGGTCAGTTCTGTGGTATTATTACACTAATTTTTCCCTTATTTCTTTCTTGTGAACTACCTGATCCTCAAAACTAGCCATGAGTTAAGTGCCAACAGCACTTAAAACATGTATTAAACCCACCACCCAAGAGCTATGTTGCATTTTCTCCTCCCTTTGGATTTTAGCTCTGGTCATGAAAAAAAAAAGAAAAAAAAGAAAAAGAAAACGAATGGAAGAAAAGTGAAGCGTGGGGAAAGCAAAATTACTTTAAGTCCTCACACTCTGCCCACAGTCCTTGACTCAGTAGATATTTCCATTCAAATGCTTCATGTTCAAATAAAATCACCTACTCATATAAGCCATTTACTTTAATCAAAACCAGATGTATATAGGACTGATCAAATTAAAAGGAAGTAACTATACTTATAATTGCAGGCTTTACAAGCATGAGGTTTCTCTCAGTGGTTGAAAACCTTGGTGCAGTCTTTGCCTGTGATTACAGTAAAGCTTTCTATTGCTGAGATTGCTCATGCTGTTACTCATGCATATAAACATACATTTAGTGTTGGCAGCCCCGGAAGTGCCAGACTATTATTAAGGTTGTGTGACATTTCCCATTTTAAGACCTCATATTCAGCGGATTATAGCCTAACCACACTTTAAACACTTGGTTGAGTTTTCTTGGGAAATTTCAGTTCCAAGAGCCAAGCTGTTTCTGAAAGTCATGCTGTTTGTCAGGTTTCAAAATGCTAACTTTTTTTAAAAATAGCTTTACTGACCCATACTTATGGATAGGGACTGAAAAGTCTGGAAGAATGTGGCTGATACTTCAGGGCTGTGGTTTCCACTGTCTCCCAAGAAAATTGTCCCAAGACTGAGTATGTTTTTCTTCTACAAGTCTCCTGAGCTGTCAGACCTAGTGAGTGCTCATCCCCCTCTGCCAATCTTTATTTAAGCATGCATTGGATCTCCCCATGGGGTGTCTGGACAGGCAGTCCCCCCTCTTGAACCACTGACATCACCTGGCCAACACTGCTGCCACGTCAGCAAGCAGAGGTTCGTGTCATGGTCACTTTCTGCTGCCTCAGAAACAGAGTTTGAAAGCAGAGAGGCTTTTCTGTACTCTTGGAGTTCCCATCTGAGCTGTCTGTGCTCTCTCATACAGGCAGAGATCCTCATTCTGCCCTGCTCCATATGCAGAGAGGTCAGGCAGAAAGAGCCACTGTGGGTCAGCTGAGCCATGTGCCTGCCCTGCTTTGGGGCAACACCTCTGTGGTCAGTCCTGAGCTCCGTGCAGCCCAGGCACAGCCTTGCCCCTCGCCAGGCGCTGTGAAGCTGCTGGGAATGTATCCATCTAAACCCTAGGAGCATGCAGAGGACTTTCCAAACAGGGCCATGGTATGGCCCAACTCCCTTAACCACAGGATGAAGTGAAAGGCAACTGAGGCAGCTTTTTTATTAATGGTGAACAGGGCAGTTCCTTCTACTGAAAGGAAGATCTCACAACAGGAACACTGTTGTAGAGGTTTGTGTCATAGATGTGCTTTATGCAAATTATGTGCAAATTAGGCACAGCCCCTTTGACTTCTGGAATGTAGCCAGCAACTCTTTCATGCTATAGTGTTGGTGACCTTTGCTTGACTGTTTTCTTCTAAAGTTAGCTATAAATATCAGCTTTCTTCTTCTCCCTCCTAATTTTTTTGTAAAGCACAGTAGGCTGTCCATAACAAAAAGGACTCTAACAGTATATGAAATCTGCTTTGAAAAATTTGAATTAGAGGGTGTATTTATCAAAACAAATCTTATGCCAAATACTCTCTGTTTAGGAAATAGAAGATTGTTCTCCAAAAACTTTAAAAGGAGGATAATATCATAGAAAATACTAGTCAAGAGATCCTGATATGACTGAATGCCCTGCGATTGGGAAAAGGACCTTTACATGGTATATTTTTGCATTCTTCCCTTCACCAAAAAAGAAAAAAGCTGCCATCTTAATTCTTAAGAAAATTCTTAAAAAAAAAAAGTTGTTTTTTTTTTCTATTCTAATTGGAAGTCAGCTGCTAATGTCTGTCAGTAAGTGCAATGGTTGATGGTTCTTAAATGCACATTGCAATTTGTGGCTCTGCAACTAGGACTTGCAATGCTGTTGGACTCTTGTGCTCTTAGAATTTAATTATGTGGCCTTTCAGCATATGGAGGATACTAACAACAGAACAGCTTTGCCTAGTGGAAGCAAAAATGCCCATGCCTTCTCCTTAAGGGCTGGGCTGCAGAACCACTGACATACAGTCAGGGCCCATTGCACTGGAATTATGGCTTTATAACAATCCTTTATTTACACATACTGCTGAGACAGTAAAAACAGCTAACAGATTTTTTGACGGCAGGCAGCCAAAACATCCCTGCAGGGCACATGCCCCTTGCCGAAGCAGGAACACAGGCAAGTTAAATCAGTTCTGTGACTGCCTTCCAGCAGCAAATTTTGTTGACATGAAAATGGTATTTGCCATTCCAGTAATAAGGTGGGCCCAAACTTCAGGGCTGCTTGGTTCTCCCGTACCCTGTTTCTCCCCTTGGTTTGAATTGACATGCACACAGCGCTGGGAAAAAAAGAATTACTGTAGGGAGTTCTGTTAGAAGGGTTTCAATTTACTCATCATGAGATTGCTGAGCAATACTGTAAATAGACTCAAAATCAATAGAAGGAACTGTTCTCATGCTTCCTAGGAGGTGAGGTGAATGGTTAACCTCATTTATTAAGTATGGACTCTGAATCAAAGCCATCATACATGTGTTCCTATACATACCACTGCTGTTTTTCCAAGGAATTTCAATAATCATGCTTAGAAATTCTTCCAGTGGCTGCAGCATTCTTCTGTCTCAGAATTATTTTCTTTTGCCCTTTGCAGCCCTCATTTTCTCTCCTTCCCTTGGTACATAAAGACCCTTAAGGACAAACATGCATGCAGCAACATTTCTCCTCATGCCCCACAACACATCCTGGATTGCCAGGGCTGTGATCCATTCCTTCTAACTGTCCTCCCATCGCTTTCCATCAACAGTGAAACCAATAGCATCCCTGATGCATATTATGTGATAGCACAGGAGAAGAGGTGGCTGAATAAAAGCTGAAGATCAGAGGGCATGCTAGCTGAGACAACCCAGCATGGGCAAATCCACATTTTCAGGACTTGCTTTATAAGAGTGGGGCTATCCAACTGAGAAACTCATCACAGTTTTCCTCAGATCTCACCACATGTCAGTCACAAACTGATCTGAACTCTAGGCCTGAAAAATCTGTGTGGTGGAGGGGACTCAGAAACGAAATATGAGAGTCAGGCTTAAATTAATGAAAAACAGAAATAATAGCTATGGGTGCAAGGGAATTGCATGGATACATAAATCAGAAAGCCCTGGGACAGTGGTTAAATGCTCCATAAAACAAGAGTTTAGTGGGAACTTCCCTAGAGAACCATGACCAAAACTCACTGACAGTAAGTGGATGGAAAGCTCTGAACTTGCAGAAAACCTCTGTTGAGTAACCTCCTTTTCAGAGGAAGTTTTATTCTGCCAAAAAAGGTGTGCAATGCTGCATGTTAATACAGTATGGGAAATTGGAAGGGAAACTCCTACACTACAGAAAGAGAAATGCCCGAGAGGGAATGTTCTACATGTGTGCCATTTGCTTTTCTCCTGCTAACATGCTGACTGTTCTGGTAACTTGTGCACTGCAGTAACTCACTGGTATCAAATCACACAAACCACCACATAACCACTGGATAGGAAACTCCAATACAAGCACAGTTTAAATCAATGCCCCATAAAATTTGGATAATATTACTTAGACCTTAGAGCGCTCAGGCCTCCAAGAAAGCTGTAAAATACAGTTCAGGGGGGTTTATAATGGGCCCAACTTGCTATTTTCCATGCAGACATGTAATCAAATTACTCACTTACAAAAGGACGAAGGTGTTTGCGGACAGCTCAGTAATTATTTGTGACAGCTTCGGAAACAGAGTAAGGCAACACTGCTGTTGCATCTGTGATGGACATTTCAAATCACCATCTTTGTGTACAGCCCTCAATGCTATAAGGATGCTGTAAATGGATTCTGAAAAACCCAGCTGAACATTACAGTAATTGTAATTCTATTGGTTTCTATAGAAATAGGATTACACTAACAGCCAATAAATCAATTTCCTCCTGGAACACTAATGCAATAAGAAGGGGCACCATTTCACTGTTATTTATAGAGCAAACAGCTTTTACCCAATTTGCAATACCTATCAGAGTTTTATAGAGTTCATGAGATTTTTCAAGCATGTTGCTGCATAAAACCATCTCTGGCAATAAATTACAGAGGAAAACGGGGAGGGGGAAGCCCATCAAGTAATGAAAACATTTACCACCAGATGGCACGGCAGTACAGGTGCCGCCGTTCTGGCAAGGGTGTCTCTCACAGGCATCGGGATAAAGGACGCAGCCAAGCTTCAATTCCGTCAGGCCAACCACTTCTGCGAAGCTGCTGCGCTTGTTCTGGAGTGGCAGCTCGTTGTTATTTAGGACTACTGAGTCCAGGCAGCCCTGGAAGCCGCTCAGGACCTGCGTGGTCCTCTTGTCAGTCAGGCTGCGGACGTTATCCACTTGGACCTGGGCGCCGAAGTAGACGGAGCTATCTGTGCTGAGCGTCTGAAAGTAGAGGGGCGCTTTGCGGCGCTCCACGTAGCTGTCGTCCAGGGACAGGCTCGTGAAGTTGCGGTTCAGCTCCAGGAAGACCGAATGCCAGCTTCCATCATTAACAGCCCTGCCAGAGATTCCCAGGATTCCTGGGCCACTTCCACAATCCAACTGGAACCACAGTTTGCCATCGACAATCTGCAGGAGGAAAACAGAAATCAAACTGCTTCAGGTGCTCAGCTGTCTCGTAATACGCTCTCACAGAGAATCTGGAAGCACAGAGAACTTCTAGACAGTCTCTGCACACTGTTAAAGCTGCTCTCCTACATGACAGTAAAACAGCAAAACGTAGTGCCTTTATAAATTTAAGGTGGAAAATACGAGCTTACTTTGAATTTGGAATTACCGCAGGAAAACTAAAAATATAGAAAATCATACGGGTGCAGAACACAGGTGAAAACCGGTATAATTACATGTTTTACTGAACAGGATATGGACTTGAGGACCCTTGTTCTCCTCTTGGCTCTGCTGTTTAACAGCTCTGTCTCTCTCAGCAAGTCCAAGATTCTGCTCCCAGTGGTTGATGTTATCAAAAGGATGGTCAGGGCACAGGACCATCTCTTAGTGTTTGAGAGACTTGTGGCAAAGTCAACTGCCACACTTTCAGCTGGTTATGTTAGGTACTCTGCTCATGCAGACATCCTGTGCTTCTGTAACCCCTAGGAGCATCTCAACAAGGTGTGGATTTGCCCCTGAACATCATAAGCTCAGTATCTCTAATTAGAACAGTAAGATACTAGGTGACCAAAACTCAGTTATTTCCCAAAGATGCTACACAGCTTGCTCTGTGTATACCTCATGGATGACATAAGATAGGTCTTACTTTTCTTTCTTTCCTAATATTTATGCTGGACTCATGGATTTAGAGAGTTTTTAGGGGATTTCTAACTCTCCCTCCTGTCCCTCACCCATTCCAAGTTTTCGTAAAGGGAAAGTCTGTGCCAGGCAAAGTGCAGAGTGAGGGAATGGGTATGAAGTGCTACTTTCCTGATTAGCAGTTTACCCAAAGATTTTAGCTTTCTCTAACAGATGGCATATAAGTTTACAAAGCTGACAAAGTTGGAAATCATCTCTTATGATACATTAATTGGATTCAAGTTCTCTGAAAGCTCTTCCAAGTATTTTACCTTTATGTCATGCTCTAGGAAGTATTTATTTCTGCAAACCCCATTTCAAGACAGTTCCACCCCATTATTTATCCCCGTAAAAAGGTCAGGTGCTGTGTCATTTTTCATCCTTCCAGGCAGCTCACATTGTCCTGTCACTGGTATATCTGCTAGAGTCTGACTCTCTCCCCCATGAGAGCAGAGTTGCCACAGCTGTCAATGCAAGAACCCCACAGAGCTTTGGTGCCTGCTGAATTGGCATGGCAAATGCAGATGTGGGGATGTTGCAGTGTGTCTATCTGCCTTTGGACAATTTTGGACATTTCTAGCATGAATAGTCATGTTAGCTGGAGACATCCCTTGGCACATAACTGTGTGTTCAAACTTTTCTCAGCCAGGCTCCCTGAGCTCCCTGACGTGGCTTGAAGGCAAACAGGAAAGTGTTAATCTGCAGGAGCAGACTGTGCTGTCATGCCATTGTCAGCATTTTATGTCCTTGGAGGTGGACAAAACTACCTGGAGAAAAGGGTAAAATCTTGAGATCTGTACATCTCTGGATTTCCTTCTTTGCAAATCCTTGGTTTCTTGACTGGCTGACTCTGAACCGGACCTCAAGCCAAAACACACTGGGCAATCAGGGTATAAACCACAGTATAAACCATACTACTCCTCTGCTCAGTGACTGCTCAGCAGCATGGACACAGAGGTGCTAAGCATGGAGCAAGCTCCCTATAGGTGCCAGCTGCCCACTTACTCTACATGGTATGAGGAGGTGTAGAGGAGTGAATACACATGTAGATGGAGCCAAGGGAAGGAGTTAGAATTAGCCCCTGCTATGAACAACCAGCTGTTTTCAACTCCCTGATCTGTAGGATATAATGAAACTGAGAAGAAATCAGATCTATGACTGTAATACATGCTTAAGGGGTGGATGCTGCTCGATACTCCTACAGCTCAATCAAATAAGGCTAATGGATGTATAGAATAATGAGTCTGGATTATTTTTCATTAAAAAACGTCTTCTTACAGGACTCAAAACTCAGTCGTAAACAGTTTCTATAGATTGAAATTGGGTCTGTTAAAACATATTCTCAGGAGGAGCCTTGGTAAACGAGATGCTCTGGTAAACAGAGAATTTTTTCTCTCCAGAGATAGAGCAATAGTTTCTTTCCCCCCTGCAACAAAACAGTCCATAAACATTGAAGGTGCTGCTCAGAAAGTGTGGTCTGTCTCACTAGGAATACAAATCAAACAGAAAAATGCATGCCAACATATTACACTTCAAAAAACAGCCATCACTGGATAAGCAGATAACTCGCTGCTTACTCGAAAAGCTTTTTCCTATGGAAACTCTTCTACTGATTGTGTATAATATACATATACCTCCCCTATGACTAGTTATGCCCTGAAGGACTACTGCCTGCATGTCTATTACTCTTACTCAGAGAACATGTTTTTCCAATTATCTTTATAAATACAACACCACATTTGAGCACCTGGGATAAATATTACACCATTTGTATACAGGAAACTATGATCTAAAAGATTTGCCATTAAAATATGTTCTATACATCTTTCTCATCCACTTTTATTTCTTTTTACCAGCAGATGACCTGACATACACATACACAGTAAATATATATTGTCTGAAGGGTTAAGTTTCCTTCCTGTTATTGAAGAAACACGAGAAACCTCTAACTAGAGTGAAGGATGGAAAGGATGGTCTGATGCTTACAGTACTAGCCTAAGACATGACAGATCTGCATGGGAATCCACATTCTGCAACATTCTTCCTCTGAGATCTCAAGTAAGCCATTAGTTTCAGGTCTCCATCAGTAAAAGAGGGGTAACGTCATTTCCCTACCTCACACCACTGCTTTACAGATACATACATTAAAGACTGTGTGACATGCCCAGATACCCCTAGCAATGAAAGTACTTTCATTAATCAGATGGTCTCGGGCCTTGCTGTAGAGGGGCTGGGAGGAAATATTTGTCTCCTGATGGACTTTGAGGAGGAGGAGGAAGAACAGGAAGAGCTGGCAAGGAGCAGATGCTGCAAAGGACTCCACTCTTTTGAGTACTTAGCAGCTCATCAGGCCAGGCAAGGAGGAGAAGGTTCTTCCATCTAACAGGTAAAATTGTTGATCCCACTCCTAAGCACAGAGACATCATTCACCAACTAATCTCTGGTGTTCCTGTGAATCCTTGTAACCACTGAGATGTCAGGGTCACTGCTCAGTCCTCAGAGTGAGTTCTTCGATTGTAGCCTGGACCTTGGTACCAAGACAAGCTAAACTTCAAGCAGAAAGTACAGACATCCAATGAATACCCAGGCTCTTGTCCAGGCTCAGCAGTTATCCAGACAATAACCTCAGAGGCATGGTTGGTCTGGTTGAGAGCTGGTAATATCAGACTGTCAGTCCAGCACTGAATGTGTTGGCGCTGCTCTTTTCATCCCTCTATGTGGTGCAACACAGCAGAAAGCCTGAGTTACTCCATCTCACAGCAGAGATATGCAAACTTTGCAACCCCTCACCAGTGCAGCCCATGCCACTGGCAGAAACCCTCTGCACCATGAAAGCAGAGACACACTGCTTCATCCTAGCTGGGCAGAAAATTCCCATAAAGCTTCCATTTCCCAGAGCTTTTCAGACTCAGGGTTTAGTTACAGTCTCAGTTACAACAATTATGACAGGGAGGTTAATGTACACTTAAGCATATATGCCACAAGATTCCTCACCTGTAGATAATTTAAAAGAACAGTGAAGACTCCAAAAGCTGATGCAATTTGTTACATTTCAACAATTTCATTCAATAAGGAGAATGGAGCCAAACACATACTGTAAATTATATTAGAATATTAGTCTGGCTAAGATGTTGGGCTAACATCCATATTTGTGTATCAACATAGGTAATAAAATGATCAAATGGTTCTTCTGAGACCACCTCCAGCTCACACAGTCCATCTGCAGTCAAACACCATGGATACAGCATGCTATCTCCTAATCTATCTGGGGAAATATTTCGTTAGCCGAATTGCATTTCAGGTTCGTTTGTGTAAAACGGTGTATTTAATTAAAACATTGCTTGTTTCAAGTCCAGCCACTACTGGGATCATATCCAAATTTCAGTCCTATCCAGCATAAGCCATGCAGCAGTAATGCATTAAAACGTGTAATACACACTTAGCTAAACCACGCAAAGTTTCACATTAACTGCCTGGACGGAAGAACATATGCTTGCCTTTTAGGGTTTAGCTGCTATATTTATGGCATGATGGGAGTGTCTTTCTTTACCTATTTTTAATCCTTAAAATTTCACAAAGCAAGATTAATCTTCATAATATTCCTTGGGAAAAAAAAAATATGGAATTGTCTTTTGCAACGGCCTTACAATGCTCCAAATGGTTAAATCTTACTTTTCTGAATTAGCTGCTACATAGGTAAAAAGGAAATGGTGGTACTGGTTTTGGGACATGCAATCTTTCCAATGGAAAAAAAGCCAAATTGACCTGCATTTCCAATTGTGCTCCAATTGTGCTCCAATTGTCTTAAAAGCAAGAGCACGTGACAAAAAAAAAAAAAGGCCAACCTCTCAAAATCGATGGATGAGTTGTTTTACTTGAAACAGCTGAATAAATAACACCCTTATTTTATTGTATCAATACAGTGTAGCTGGTAGGCTTTCAGCAAAGTAGTAGACAAGCAGTTTGCTCTATGGAATTGATTATTCATCCAGGAAGGACACTGTGTTAAGATTATGAAATATTTCCATCCCTGGAGTTATCACAAATGTATGAGCTTCCAAAATTAAGCTGGCCATTTAAACACCAGAAAGCATATTGCAGCATTAATGTTTAAACAGACTGCTATGGCAGAGACTTGCTTCAAAACAATCAATGCCACTCTAGCCCCAACAACACAGGTGTTTTCTGCCTGTCTTCCCATGGGCTGATATCTTGTGGGTCTAAATTTCTTCTACTTCTGCCTTTATGTGAAGCTCAGTGATGATGCTGGGCCCTCTGGTGCTAATCCAGCAGATACTTAAGTAGATGCTTAAAATTAAGGTATGTGAATAGTTCCAATTGCTTTCAAATACAGGAAGCTAAGCAAGTGATTAAGTGCTTTGCTGGAGTGAAGCCAGAGTGCTCAAAAGAACATAGGATTTCATCCTTTATCCTCTATTTGGAAAGCTTCTCTTCATGTTTAATTTAATTGAAAGCAATGCTCAAATGATAACAACTTCACATTTACAGACCTCTAATTAATCTGCTTAATGGCCTCATTTCTGAGTACAGTATATGTACCTGGTACATATACTTTCCAGCATATGTACCTGGTTAAAGTAAAAAAAGGGTAAGAAGAAGCCTTACCTCTGATTTACAAACGAAAAAGAAGGGTGTTTAGAAAGTCTAAGCCTAACTTCCTTGAAAACACCTGAGTCAGGGATCTCCAAAGTGTAGTCCATGAGCCAGCTGCCATCCCTGAAGAGACTTGATAGGGCTGAATCCCTAGAGCACGATGCCATTTGTCTGCCACAGAGCACTTTTGTGAGAACTTAGCCTTATATTCCTCAGCTAAAAGACCTTCATGGAACAAACTTGACAACTCCTATATTTTAAGTAATACCATTTCTTAAAAAAACCCATGCTGACTGTAATGATTTTGTTTCCTTTAAATCCCATGCATGCAGAAGCCCAGCGCCAGACCTGGGAAAAGAACATACTCACTGCAACAGTGAATCCTGCCCTACTGAAAAGCTGAGCATGAGGCTTTGAGAAGGTAATTCCTATGTCCTCCCCTGATCAGTGCAGAGCAGAAAGCAGAGGCTTTGCATCCATATACTACCCTGGACCTCACTCATCAGATATGTGAGGTAGCAGCTGCATATGAAGCTCTCTTTCTTTGTTTCTTAGACCTAGGAAGCAAAACAGCTTGACATGGAGATCACTGACTGAGATTGGAGTACAATAACCACTGCGTGTGCTGCTGCTCCTTGAAGTATTATTTTTAACTCAGCATCTTTCAAAGCAAAATATTTAGGTGAAGTGGGGGCTAAAAACATTATTCCTACCTCACAGCTAAAATCTCAATTCAGGTGATCGCAAAGGGAGGTTCTCTTACTGGTTTGGAGTTTGGATTTTTGTTTTGTTT
>VYXF01008385.1:209235-231908 GCA_013397295.1 Polioptila caerulea
TGTAGCAATAGTAGTAGTGTCAGCTTTTCTATTTTGGTGGCAAAATTTCCCTGCTTAAACTGGATATTTTCACTCAGTTTTCTATGACCTGGATATGCTGTGCTCCTTAATGATGAGAGCTTTATACACAAAACTCTAGCAAAATGAATTCTCCTTTCCCCATTCTAACTCCAAGTCAGGCCATCTCTCTATCATCTCCTATTGTTTTCATGTGGCACCTTCCACCAGGGCCATTTCTTTTTCCACAGATATTTTCTGAAATTATAAAATTGCAAACATTACCTACTGACATATGCTAAGAGCAAGCATGATGAAGACTTCAAAGAAGTTCTTCCAACCCGCAGTTTTTCTTTGTTTTTTTTTTAACAAAAACATAAGCTTGAAAGTTCAAACTGCATTTCTACGCATCTGAAAGCAGAAGTTAATTGTCTTGTACAAAACTGAACCTTGTTGCCAGTTCCTGGTGAATGACAGACAGTACTCTTGCTCATGAAATACTTCAGTCTAACAGCTATAAAATTTTTTGTTGCTCATTAGTAAGTCATCTAGCCACTTTAACATTACCTAAGCATTCAGCCAAAAGTACCCTAAAGATTGGAAATACAGACACAAAAGTCTGTATTTGTATCTGTGCCATTTCTCCCACTGCTGAATTATAGAATGTGGCCGAATTACAAATGTCAGTGTTTTCATTTTGTACCTTAGAGGCCATAGCAGAAATACTATATGTCCAGGCTCTTGGATGAGCCTATTACCCCCTTTCCATCCAGCATTTATTTCCTATTGCACAGAAACAAAAAATAAAAAAAAATAAAAAAAAAATCAAAATGCATGGAAACAAACAAAATTAAATATTGATTTGGTATCGATATCCATTGACCCTATGACTCTCTCAACAAAAAATCTTAATTCACAGTGTGCAGAGATCTTCATATTCAGTAGGAGACATGTTCTAAGCAGTTGGTTCCTGGAATTAGCTCACTAAGAGTGAGGGCATATCCTCTAACCACAGACAGGACAGAAGGGAAGAACAGTAATTTCAGCAGGCTTCATTTTGACTACATAGTCATATAAATGGCCAAATCTTGCATCTCGTGCAGACTGCCTCCTGCACACAGACACACATAATGTGCTTATAATGAACAGCACCCAGTGGGGAATTTTCCAAGTAAAGTACCACTAACGAGCTGCTTTTCTGATCATTGTTACTGCTGCTGTTGTTGAAATTGTTTTTCCCTGTTAGAATCAGACTTCATCTTCTCAATCTACAGCTGAAATGAGAACAGCATTCCCCAAATCAAGAGCCAAGAGAAAATATAGAATCAAGAAAAACAACTGCAGAAAAGATAAGTTATTTTAATTACCTTCAGAATTATACAGGGATTCGCTCTGGTGTACATTATAATCCCATTGCTTTGCAGGGTTCGCAGACGGAGAGCCAACTTGAATTCCTCTTTCTTGCTATTTTCAGAAACACGGTATTTAATGTAGCTATTCCCAGCAAAGCTAAGGGAAGTGTGGCCTGAAACAACCATTTTGAAAAGACACATGTGCTTTTACTGAAACATAAAACAATTCCTTAACTGTTAAGTAATTAAAGAATTTATAAGGTTAATAAGAATGACTAGGAAGAAATAAATAAAACCCATTTTTGATGAGAGAAAACAAAGCTGGCATCTACCTCAAAATATTTCTGCATTTCCTTTTTTTAAGCTAGTTTTCAGGGGATAGAGGAGAGTTCTATTTCTCCATACTTAAACAAACAAACAAACAAACAAACAAACAAAAAAAGAGGTTTCTCCAAGTATTCAGCATCTTTCCACTTATACACTCCTGGAGGCACCAGTCTTGACTCATTGATTACAGAGGGAATCAAAGATGAGCACACCTGAATATCAGGCAGTTGAGTTATGGGTGTCAAGTTATGTGTGGGCAGATGTCAGCCAAACTCTTGCAATGAGTCTCCTGCAACCAGTGCCCAGGACCACAGTTCAGTATCTGCTGTGCTTTCAGCAGACAAACAGCACAAATCCTCCATCCTGCAGCCTGGGATGCTCTGAAGTCAACAGAAAGCTCTACTTCACTGGCTGTCGCCCTGGCTCTTCATATCCCAGGGAACAACACAGATGCAGAGAACTAACAGATGTCCTCAAAGTTTCTTTTTGGGATAGTGTACTGTTTTCATTAATAAAGGCTGGAATTTTGGTAATCTAAATAGTAAGCAGAAGAGTTAATTATAGAGCTTTGCCCATGGGCAGGAAAACATCTGGCATAACATTCTCTAGGAAAAATCCTGTTTTGTCAGCAGCCTGTTTTACTGAGCTGGTATTCAGGGAAGCCAGTGGGAATTCCCAAACAGAAACTGGATCACAGTCCACATACAGCCCCATAGCTATAAAGACAAGTATTTATAGGGCTTATAAACAGACATCCCAAATGCCTGTGCTGGGATGGGTTAAGCAGTAAATTATCTGTTGACTTCACTGGCATCTCTGCCCACAAAATGAGAATGGCAGCACGTTATTGTGTAAGTATATCCCCCTTTATGGCTGTGACATGCACCTGAACACTCGCCAAGCTTTCCTGGTGGACACTGGCAGATGAACGGTCTCCGGTTGGCTTCATACCCCACACACTGCATGTCCCCTGGACACGGCTTCTCCAGACAGGGATCGTTGGACCCTGGGCAGAGTCCTCCTGCAGAAGTTAAGATACTGTCAGTGGAAAGCATGATCTGCTGCAGTAAAAGAGTAATGAATGACAATTATTGATTGCACACTTCAGTACAAGCAAAAAATGGCTTAATAATAATAACAACAAAAAAGCCCCAACAAACCTTCATAGAAAGGAACAGCTTTCGGACAGGTACACAGCAGAACTGCAACAATTCTTTTCCAAAGACTGCCCTAAACCCCATGGGAGCATATTATAAAAACGAACTATTAAGAGCAGTTACTGGTTTATAAATTGTGTGATAACTCTCAGGCCATTCATTCTCCCACAAAGCTTCCTGCACAGGGGCTTTAGAGAAACGATGAAAAAAATTGCTTGAAGATTTGTACTCCTCTTCCCCCAGCACACCCATGAGAAGCAAATTTAAGAAGGTAGAAATGGTCCCAGCACCAGCCTGCCAGAATTCAAGAAGCATTTGGACAATGCTCTCAGGCACATGATGGGATTCTCGGTGGTCCTGCACAGAGCCAGTAGTTGGACTTCGATGATCCTTGTGGGTTCTTTCCAACTCAGGATATTCTGTGATTCTAAGCCTTGCTTGGGATACAGTGATGCCTGTATTTTTCCTTCTCATACTACACAGGACATGCTGCCAGCTTGATCATACAGCACAGGCAAGCCTCCCTCTCCCTATGTTCCTCCTGACATTTCTGACATCTCACATCCTATCCAGCTTGCCCAGGCTACCAAAACCTGCCCTCCTTTTTTTCTAATCTGCAGGGATAGAACTATACTGACTTTTAAATTTGCTTAAAATAATTGAGCAACACAATTATACGTAGGTTTTTCAAAATCCCCTAAATTCTTTACACCTATCAAGCTGAGCATGTCAAGGACTTACGATTTAAAGCCTGTCAATGTCAAAAGAATTTTTTGCATTTCAGGGGGTTTGGATAAAACTTCAATGTAACTTCTAAAAGTGTCTAAATAAATCTGTTTTGATTGCCCTAATCTTAAAAGATTTGCACACGCTGTCTATAATAATACAAAACACAATACAACTATTGCTGCTTAATACATGAATTTTCAGAAATACATGACTTCCACAACTGCTAGCCTCTGTTTGGTTTCAATAAGGTACTTGGGAGACGCAGGGTCAGTTTCTACACTTGGGCATCTGTGTATGGCTGTTATAAAAGCAGACTTCAAGTGCAGGAAAAAAGGCACTCTTGCCCCTGCTTTTGTTGATTTGCAGCCCTAGCATGACAGGAGGCAAAGGCAGTTGCTGGGAATGATTTTGCTTATCAAGTTAATTTATTTAAGATGTGCAAGTGATTAATTTAGTGATAAAAATCACCTTCCTACACGTTGCTTTCTAAATATTGGCAGTTCTTGTACATTGCAGGATCTGTATAGTAGGATCTTTATCATATTCAAAAACTAGTTTACTTTTGAGCACATTGTTTTATTTACAGTTTATAGAGGAAGGAATCAACCTGTCATGGAGTACATCTCCAAAAGTAATGAAAGAAAGAATCTTATTGCTCTCACACTTTTGTACAAGCCAAGCAGGGCTCATAGTAAGCATAGCTGAAATTACCTGACACTGTAAGTATTTTCTGGGAAAAGAAAAATTACTACTGTAGCTTTGAAAGTGGACATGAGCTGACTACAAATATGGCAATTACTGTAAATGTCTTCCTTGATGTACAGCACAGTCAATTTAATGTTTAACGTCCTTCCCTCCTTTATCAAACATTTGTTTGAGAGGTCTATGGAGTATAAGATTTACAGTACTGCCTGTAGCACTGTTAGAAAATGATGCACGGCAATCTTTATTAATCACATTAGTAGGAAACATTAACAGGAATAACAGCTGCAATATACAGTCACACTATAGGCCTTATAGAATCAAGAAAAAAACTGTCATAGGGTTCTGGACTACAGATTTATATTCTATTTAAATGTAAGATCTGTAGAATTTAACAGAGAATATGTTTTTTATACTTTGGTTTGTTTAGCTTTTTTTTAGAATAAAACTCCTCATTTCTTAGAATTCAATGGCAAGCAATTATTTCTGAAATTATAACAGGTTAAAAAATTCTACAGGCTGCTTTGTATTTTCACCTTGGTTGCTTTAGCTATTTGAAATCATTCTCATACACAGCAAATACGCAGCATTCTGGTGCATGTAGACTATATATTTCCTCTGAACAAACTTAAACCTTTTGTGAGGCTGCAATTCAAGTGAGCCTCTGTGTAGCTGACAGACATGCCACTTGGACTAAAGCCCCACAGCTCGTCACTGTGAAGCAGAAAGAGGCTCTGAGATTTCCAAATGTGGCTCTGCAAATTTTCACATCCCCTAACCTATGACTGTGTCTTTGACATAAAGCAAGAAAGGAACAGCTTACTTTGTTACCCATCTCTGCCAGGTTTTTTTATCTGATTCACACTCTTGATTTGTACCTTAGAGCCATCCTTCCGCATTCAAAAAAATATATGGAAAAGATCTAACGTACTCCGTGCAATGGTGGAGATAACTGTTTATCCTGAACAGCCAAGAATACTCCTTCTGGTAAACTACAAGGAAATCAACTTTTTATTCATCCTGCTGCAGCAGGATTTCATAGCTGTCACAAAACTTTAAAATATTCAGACTTGCAAGAAGTGCTTTATGCCTGTCTGTATGGTTATAAGTACATAAGCTACAAATCTGCATTATTGCATTGCCCCAGCTAACACGCATTTTCAGGCTGATTTCACAACTATGTGGAGAAAAATTGTAAAATTGTTCAAGGTTACGTTGTCCACATCAAAGATTTACAGCCTGAGTTTAAATAAAATTATTTTAATGTTGCTTTTCCACTCCAAAGAGCAGTCTATTTTCCATCCAATAAAAGATCCAAGAAATATAGGTTCAAATTGATATTTTTTTTTTTTTCTAGGCAGGTCCAGACAATCCACAGCATTGTCTTGAAACTCACATTAGTATTAATAAGACTTCTCTACAAGGTATCACAGAAACACATGAGCTAGCATCAACCAGTGCGTGGCACAAAAAGGTGGAATAGACCCACTTGATTTTGACAGATCATCTTCAGTGTGATTCTCTAAAAGAAGGTAAAAGTATTTCAATCTTTTAACCAATATACTGAGGAAGAAAACACTGTTCCATTGCAAGATGAGAGATTTATTTAATTCCTATTCCTTCAAGAAAGGAGCACTTCTAGGACTGTAAATAAATTTTGAAAATTGAGTGCTTCAACAATTTTAACTTAAGCCTTGTGATATTAGGAGTCTTTCTATCAGCCTAGTCTCCTGAATCCGTATGAGTATTACTCTCAGCATAGGCTTTACTGCTGGAGATATTCACAGATAGAAAACTTTCCTTGGGCAAAGGTGACATTAAACAGACTACAGCCAGATCTAGCAAAGTTATCTGCAGTTCTTTGTTCCCAAGCATAGACCTTTTTCTTCGATTTTCCTTGCCAGGAGAATTCCAGGCTCATTTATATGCATGTGTGTGCTTTCTGAAAATGGAAAAAGCAGTGTTGTACACATAAGAACTGGGTTGCTGATGCTCACTCCTTCAAAGCATCCAGGACTCTTTTAGAGGCACTGTGTGCTCTCTGGAGCTGTGGCCAAAAATCACCTCTGAAGAATAGGTCTCGTATTAACAGCAGATCCTCACAGTCTATGACTTCCTTCTGTGAGAGCAATCACAAAATACTAGAAGTGGCTTCGTAAAGTCCAAATTGTCTTGTTTCATGAGAAAGTGGTCTAAGGCTGCTGTTCTCTTGATTAAATAACATGGATGTGTCTGCACTTTTTCTGAACACTCCTGGGTCTATTAGAAAAATTCTTTCAAACTATTAGGCCAGAACCATATTAAACACTTGAAATGGAATTCATCTCATATAACTTTAGGGCATGATTCATCTGACTGATTTTAGACATCTAGGGAGAGATGTATCACATTATTAAAAATACCTCATTCTTCCCACTGTCTGCAAATGGGGCCTGGAGTGACCAGCACAGATGTAGATATATGCTCATATTTGTCAAGATTATTTCAATCCATCCCTCTCCTGTGAACATATTAATGTACCATCACTTTTGTAAGATTATAATGCAGAACAACTCTAGAGCAAAGTAGTCCCAACAAAACCTACTCTGCTGCTGCACCTTCGTCTCAACAAAAAAGAATTACTTTGCATCATGAAAAAAATACAGAATAGATTTTTGCCTCTGAAAAATGAGAATGCCATGAGAACTTATTCACATGAATATATTTATTCCATTCCTCCTACTTTTATTTTCCCCAGCACTGACAGATGTTTGCATACCTCATGCCACGTGACGGGAGGTTGGTAATTGCATAGCCCCTCTGGTCACGCTGACACAAACCCCAGTTTGTGACAGTATTTTTCATACACAAACAGATGAGCCAAAAATCTAAGGAGACAGTCTGTTATTGGAAAACTCTTTAGTTCAATTTTATTGATTTAAAAGATTGATGCGTGTGAACTTTTGAACTTATCCTCCCAGAGCTGAGCTGCTGAACCTCCAAAGTTCACCCACTGCCTACTTTACAGTCTCCCTGCATTTTCACATTAGATAACTCTGTTTGCTCACAAAGGTAATCTAGGTAAGTTATGCACAGCTGGCATGCATAAATTGTGCATATCTGTGACATCTGCCAGTGGGAAAAACACTCCAAGTATGATACATATTTCAAGAATGAGTGAATTAGTTCAAACTCAAGTTTTCTGGGCCATAATTGAATCAGATCTCTGGAAACATATGCAATATTTTAATGGCTTTTTCATAATTCAAGGTATTAATATTTACTGGATGTGGAACTCTCTTAGCAACAAAGGAAGTATAATACTTTTATTACACTGCTAATATCTTGCTAATGCTGTCTCGTTAAACAAGCCAAAATAAATTTTTTGCACTTTTTCCTGAATTGCTGCATTTGTGCATTTATTTATAAGACCTACTGATGGATGAAGTATTTGCATTTTCCTAACTCTTTTAATCCAGTCTCTAGCTTACATGAAAGCAAAACTACTCATACATTCTCTAATTATTATACTTTCACAAGTCTGTGTTATCTTCTATGTGAAAAAACACAGTGTGTTTACCTAAATATCAAAATATTTTCTGTGACTCTTTTAATTAAAAACAGTAGAAGAGGACAAAGCATTAACTAATGAGGAGATGGCCGAAAGCATGAATTTTTGCATCCCACCAAGGTGTACCATCTCTGGGCAAGCAGAAAGACACCAAGCTGTTCTCTTCTTTGGCAGCTATACCTAACTCAGTAGCTCTGGACATTTTTTACTACAGGCTGTACAGCAGTGTGTACGTGCTCAACCCCACCCCAAATCGTGTGGATCCCCCATGGGAAATCGGCACCTAGTGGCTCAAACAGGAGCAGTGGGAACCCCTCCAGCTCTTCAGCAGGACCAGGACAAGCTGCCTGTTTCAATTGTTCCCACACAGCAGTATTCAAGGCCATGATAAATGGCCCAGAGGCTGGGGACACAGTCAGAACCACTGCCTTTCCAGCAGCCTGTCATCCATTTTGAGGATTGACTGGTACATGACAGGAGAATTTGGAAATCGCCATCCCAGCTGAATTTCTGTGCTTCCATTGCAAGCTCGCTGTGCCAGGAGAGCTGCTGGGTCAGAGCAGTGGTGCACTGCAAAGTCCCTTTTTTGGAGTTAAGCTAAGGGATTATGAGGCAGAGGGAATAATACATCATTATTGACTTTAATAGGTAGTGAAATGAAATGATAAACAGTGAAAATTTTGGCTGCCAGAAAACCAATTTCTGACTGTGAGGACTATCACTATCCCCATGGAAATGAGGATTTGTGATTTCTTGATACAAAAGTGAGACTAAGCTATAACTCAGAGGATATAAAAAAGTTTGGCAGACCGTGTTCCTGTGCTGGCTCCTAGACCTGACTGGAGGATATTGAAGTATTGTCCCTTTTAAACCTGTGGAAATCCTTTACTTCAGAGCCTTTCATGTGTACCAAAATACTGACTATTGTTACAGTAGATACATCTATTTGAAACTTATAAGACTCCTACTTAAAAAATGGACAGATAGTCCGCTCTTGAATGTACCTCAGATAGAGAATCATGGTATTTTTTTCAGAATTTAACTTCTGTGGCATTATCGTTCATGTGCCGCGGGAAGAAAAATTATTTCTGGTTAAATTTTATGCAATTTATGCCTATTTTCATCTCCATCAAGGTCAGTGGTAAAACACAAAGCCCTGATGACTGCTGCAGAAACAAAGGCTGGTTATTGAGGGATATGGCTGCTGAATACTTGTATTGCTCTGTGTGTGAATGTGTGCTTAAGATGAGGGAGACTTGGATGTATTGATTTTACAGCAGCTTTTTTCTCTGCTCTTAAATGAAGTGGAATGAGGAGCCTGGCAAACAAATAGCCTGGCAAACAAAAGAAACAGAGCCAGTATTATAACTGCCTGAGGTTTTAAAATCCAAGTGCAGAATCATACAGAAGATTGGCTCGCAAGTCTATTTGTCATATGCCCATGTGAAATCTCTGCCAAAATGTGGAGCAGCCTGAAACTTACCCTGTCCCCTACTGTAGCATTAAAGGTCAGAAAAAGCACTGGCTAATAAAATACTTCATTGGTTCCTGTGGCTCCCTTCAACAATGGGACTGGAAAAGTCCCATTTCCACCGGCCCAGCTTAGGTCGGAGTGTTTTTCCTTGGAGACTGCTGGTGCATTGCTGGAGACCAGGCTGCTCCGCTGCGGTCACAATCCAGGTTTATTCCAGTGGTGGCACCAGCTGACTGGGAAACTACATCCCTCCCCCTCCTTGTCTTTCCTCCCCCACTCCTTCCCCTCCCATGGAAGCTGGCTGATGGCTCTGATTGCGGAGCCTCCAGGAAAGCGGTCTTTGTCGTAAAAGGCCAAAGTTCATAAACTTCCATTTACATCAGTAAACACGAACAATTCTTCCCGAGCCTGAGAAATCAATTCCCACCACGCATCAGCCAGTCGTGCTTTAGTGGACTGAATTGAAATGCCCCTTCTAATCTGCATCAGAGGAATAAAATGGATCCTATCGCATAATGTGCAGCGGTGGGAGGGGAAGAGGGAGCAGTACTCACCATTGCACATGCAGCGCACATTCCTGTAAAAGCGGGGACACACAAAACTAATTCGTGCTGTGCTGTAAGTCATCAGGGAATGTGAATCAATAGACAGACTTTGCTCACAGTGTTGCTCCTGACAATCCAGTCCCGAGCAATTCTTCTCCAGGATAGCAGATATGCGAATCACATTTTCCAAGTGTCTCCTCGCATTGCTAAGCTTCTGAATCAAATAGGCAGGCTTGTAGAAACCACCGCTGTGCATCTGAACGGCGAAGAGCATGTCGAGCTGGCTGCTGCCCGCCACCGGCTGAATGCTGATGATGTGCAGGCTGTCCTGTTTCTGGGAGAGCACCGCGTTGCGCAGCGTGCGCCTGAACCCGTGCATGTGGAGACCCACGAAGTCTTCGGGGGAAACGTTCTCAAAGCGGATGGTGACCGTGTTCTGCAGCATTTCTTGGAGCAGCTGCTCAACGTGGACCACAACATCGATGGGCACCTGGAACCGGCCGTCGCTCACTGAGACGTTCAGGACGTACTTGCCGTTATCCAGCCCTCCCAGGGCAATGATCTTCCCATCGTGGCTGTTGACCTTGAACAAACTTTTCTGCTCTGATTTTAGCGTGTATGTGAGGACATCGTACACATCCTGATCTGTGGCATGAATTTTCCCAATGACTCCCCCAGGAAAATCATCTTCCATGGTGACAATGAAAATCTCCAATGGAATGGCGGTTGGTTTGTGAATGCTCTCTTCAATAACCCTCACCTGAACATAGGTGTGGGAAACCTGCTGAGGCTTCCCAGAGTCCTTTGCCTAATGTAATATAGAAAAAAATTAAAAAAAATAAAAACACACATAGAACACAGCCTGCAACCATAACTTCTTGCTATGTATATTCTCACAGCAACAGTAATTCTGAAAAGAAATTCTCAAAAGAATGCTCAAATGCATTTGCAAAATACATATGTAAAGAAGTGTCTCAGCCATTTCTAGCAAAGGAACTTACAAACTCTTTAGGGAAGCACAGATCTCTAAGTGGATTGCAGAGAGAAATGTGTCAGTATAATGTCTCACTGCTCAAACTGAAATGTTCCCAGGATCCCACAGCTATCACTTGTCATCCTCACAATGGAGAATATACCAACAACGTGGTATATTCTGCACCAAACACAGTTTGGGCTCACTTCTGCCCTGGAGAAGAGACTGAATTCCAGTGAAATATCATCTTTCTGCATTGCTTGGTGTGCTCCAAAGCACTCTAGACCCTGCTTAGCTTGTGTGATTGTGAGGCAGTTCAGAATTTTTCTACGGCATTCTGTACTTCTTTATCTGAAGCAATCAAGAAACATGCCTGACATAAATAAAATTTATCATTCTCCAAAAATGAAATAGGTGTTTGGGCTGTTAATAATGATAAAATATGAGAGCAGCACTGCACTTGGACAGATGACTGGAAGACCCAGAGCAGGTATTATAGCATCGTTTGCACGTTTTTTATAGAGACCAAAAGAGCAAGTATGACAAAAAACCCAAGGCCATCTTGACAGAAAGGTGTGCAAACTTGAATCAGTGTCCTTTCCTACAATAAGAAAAATGTTTTAATGCAGTCCCTATTACGATGTACTGCTCCACACATTTATTTGCTTCAGAGAAGGACAGAAGACTAAACTGCCACTAGGCAGAGATGTAGGACATGTTCAGGGATCTTTGTGTTTGGACATGGAAGGAAAATTTACAAGCTGAAGGAAAAAATGGCAGGGTGACAACAGTAATACGGACACTACTAGGAGTAGATTAGTAACTCTAAGACACTCTCAAATTCATTTGTCTGTACTCCTAAAAGAGCTGGATGGAGTATTTAAAAATATTATATATATATATATGTGCAGACAAACACCCTTGTACATGCAAAAGAGATTATGTCTCATTCATAACTTTCTATTTTAACATTGATTCTTAATAAACCTAATACAGAGGAGAAACCTGATAGTGGAAAAGAGAAAGCAACACTGTCACATATGGATGGAAAGAAACTCTTCTATGGTCTATACACAACAGCAAACTATAAAATATATTTTCACTGCAGAACTCCTGAAGAAAATAGTACTGTGAAGAATCATGCCTCCACAATTCAACAGCATGGTTTTCTCGGCATGTTGGTGCATCTCAGACATGGTGGTCTGTCTAATATTTCATGTATATGAAATATGTGGAAAGCTAGAGGATGCTGCTCAAATTTAACTTCCATGCCCAGTTTTGGCTACACTAGAACTCTAGATAGCAAATTACACTGAAAGCAGGATATTTTACGACTAAGGCATGGTAAGAAAGGAAGGTGATGATTTTTTATTTCCCTACAAGGCTAAAAAATAGGTTTCAAGGATATTAAATGACAAATCTGTAAAAATTTGATTTGAACTGTTAATTAGCATCAGAGCTTATATTTTGTGAATCGTAACCCACACACAATTGCATCTAAGGATGCTACTGCTGAGAACATCATTAAATGTGCTTGTAAAGGAACAGACAGGCTGTGTTTAGAGTGATCAACCCCAGCAAAGCAAGCGGAGGAAGCAAGAATTTCAGACACAGCTTATGGGACCATGACTCATTTCAGTGAAGAGGTTCATTCCCTAGACTTGCATATTTACTGAACCCTAATACATCTTCTCTGGCAGATCTGAGACATGTGGACAAATTACTTTTGGATTTAGAGGTTTTGGCAATCAAAATTACCCTGGTTACAAAGCTTCTCAATGATTATTCTAAAGCTAAGTTTGAGCTGGACTTCTATTGCATGTCTTATTTTGACATTCTTTAAAAGCTAAGTTGACCTTGGAAATGTGATTTTGTGAATTCTTGGAAGGCTTCCAAAAATTTATGATTAAATTTATGACTTAAAAGCAGAAATTATTTTCCTTCCTAGAGCATTTTACAGTCACTTGTTCTGGGGTGTATTTATATGTATATAATGCATTTTTTCTCATTTTCCTTCCTTAGCTACAAAAAAAAATGATGAAAATCTTAAACCATAACAGTCGCTGCTCAGAAAATTCATTTCATGCTGAGGAAATTGGAAAGGTGGCTGGCTACCTATTTATATTTATATTTATATTTATAAGAAACCAGGTTTAAGAACATCAAAGAAAGTATTTTGCATTGTGCATTTGCAAACCGGAATGTGTGGCATTTACTCATAGAATACAGTTCATTAAAACCAGCCCATACAGGCAAAGTACAGTTTACCTACCACTAAGAGATTTTTTGTTTCAGTGTAGATGTAAAAATGAAGCCTTACCTGCACGCAGAGCACATACTCAGTTGAGACCATGTGCTTGAAGATGACTGCAGACCTCAAAACGCCATGAGGGTCCAGTGTAAACTCCTCCTCTTCATTGCCAGTGAGGATGGTGAAGGTAAAAGGGGGGCCATTGTGAAAAGAGTCTTTGTCTGTCACTACCAGCTGCAAAATGCTTGTGCCCACTGGTTTATTTTCCTTTACACATGTACACAGTGTATAAAGAAAAGGATTAAAATGAAACATATTGCAATCATAAAATACCACATTTTTCTATTCAGAATATTCAACTGAACGCTCTTTGCCCAAGCTGGCATTTCACAAACTGTGTTTTGCTGACACTGCTTATGCCCCATGGACCAGTGGCAGAGATGAAGGTACCCACCACACCTCCAGGGTCTGCTGGGCTCTCTCTGATACTCTGTCTGGACTGACTAAAAGTCAAGACTCACACCCAGAGCAAGGTGAAAAGAAGTGTGAACTTATCCCAGAGCAGACATTTTGAGATCAGAGTACCTGGTGCAGCAGGGAGGAATGTTAAAATGTGTGGCCGATGCTGTGATTAAGGAGCCTCAGCAAACAGAAACTTGCCAAAAGACTCAACAAAGATTTGTTTATACTTTCCTTTAGATAACATCACTTGATACATATTTTGCAGATAGATCATCAAAAGGTACTTAACTGAAACCAAATGCCCGAGCATTTTAAAAGAGAAGTTTTTGATGTGCAGGATAAACTTACTTGAATTACAGCTGTGTAGTTAGCTGGAGTGAACACAGGGCTGTTATCGTTCACATCAGAAATGTCCACATTGACTGTCACAGATGAAGACAAAGGAGGGGTACCACTGTCTCTTGCCTGGACAACTAATGAATAACCAGATATCTGAAAAAAGGTGAAAACATCAAATCATTGTGAAAATGGTCCTAACAGGTTCTTTACATTCAATGCAACACCTTCCATATTCTAAGGAAAGCTATTTGGCCTCATTACCTTCCTGCCCTTAGTATAACATTATCCCATTTGTCACCACATTGTGCCCCAACTTCTGTTTTATAAGGCTACCAATAAACATAACAGCTTCATTGTATTAAAATAACAGTATCAGACAAAGCATTCCTGAAACAAAGGGGCAAACAGAAGATAAATGACAGATAATATCTGAACTCAGCTATTAGTCCTGTAAGCTTACATTTTCATCTCTCCTATGTGTCAGCTGGGATAAGTGACCTGATTATATTTATCTTACAGTTGGTTTCCAAGATATTATATAAATTGCATATTAGAGCCAGCGTCAGTTTGACACATACTGTTTCTAACGCAGTGATGGAGAGCCAAGAAAAAGTTCACAGGCAGTTGGCTTAAACACACTGGAAAACATTTGGGAGTACGAGGGACAACAGTCTCTGTAGCAACAGAATATTATCCACCATTCTGCAGAAGATAAGTGGTCTTGAGTCTGCTTGTTTGCAACAGACACAAACAACTCAGTGCAGTGCAGGCAGTTCAGTGCATCATCCATGGGCCCTCTACACACATATGTGCCCGTGTGTGAGGTGTGAGCATATGTGACAACTTGCAAAAGCTCTGTCTATGCACAGTTTATGGATGACAGTTGGATTTCCCGAGCTGCATCCTTATGTTGGCTTTCTTAGGTCTTACAACTGCTTTTTACTGTATATTGCTCCTTGCTCTGCAGGGAAAGCTGCTGACATGTCTGCCCCTGAATCCTCCCACAGTGGAACAAGCGAAGGGAAAAACATGCCAGATACAACACTCTGCTCCACCCCCTCACTGCAGGGCTGGAGAGGGGAAAAGAACAGCCCTGCAGAGGGGAACGAGATCATGTTAAAGGGGCTTTGTTGGGAGGGGGGTGGTAGGGAAGGAAATCCAAATACATTTGAAAAATAACAGGTTTTTTTGTGGTAGGGAGGAGCTCAGACAGCGCACACAAAATAAGGTAGCTCTTCTGGGATATGGGACCAGTACAAAGCAAAAGGGAACATGTTTTTTGGGGGTTGTATGGAGGAGATACAATTTGGTGGGGCAAAGTGACACAGGAGAGAAGAGGAATCCTGAACTATGGAAAGTCAAGAAACTTGAGGAAGAGAATTAATCTTTTTTTTAACTGTAATTTCAACTACTAGCTAAAGACAGAGAATTTTGTAGAATCTTTCCCATTTTTTTTTCCTGTGTTTGCTTTCATTTCAGTGTATCCCAGAAAGGTAGATGGCAAAAGTCATGGTCTCTATGTGATTACAGCTCTGGAAATAATTCCCCTTAAACCACTGAAACCTGGGAGTCAGCACTGCCTTTGGGGATCTACAGCAGATGGGGCATCATACATAATTTTCCATGAAGGGGTCAGAAACACCTGTGTCTAGGGAATGCGCCAAGGAAGCAAAGAAAAAGACAATATCACAGCTTATTTTAACTGCTGGAAAATTTGGAAAATGTAGACTTAACACAGCTGGCATTACACAGGCACACGCATGTGAGGGTGTGTGTGTCTGAATGCAGCTGCATATGAGCGCACTTCAGACTTCAGAAAAAGAAGTCATATTAAGAAACTCAGCCTGGGCTTTTAGTACAGCCAACTTGTAATATGCAGAGCCATTGTTACTCCCCTGCTGTAGACAGTCTGTGGTAAAGTCATTCTACCACCAAACATGAACTGTTTCATCCTGCCTATGTGATAATACAGAAAGGGATTTTTGCCACTGTTTTAAGAAGCAAGTCTGCTTCCAGTAAAGAGCTTCTCCAGCTAAGCCCATGTTCTGAAGGAAGCAGTCTGCTTCCCCAGTTTTGTGGGTGCATTGCTGGGAGGCAGGAAGCACGGATTTCCTTATGTGTTGCAAGATTTCTGAAGCCATGTAGCACTCTCCTGCCCTGCTAGTAGCACAGGCAAGTGCATTTGTTTGTTTTTTTTTCCCAAAAGCTGCTAATTGCTAGCTATGGCAAAATGGTGATAAATAATCCTGAATGAATAATGGAGTGAGCAAACAAAGCAGCAGAATCTGTTTAATGAAGCACTCTTTCACTTTTGGTACAGCCTGGCCACTTCATAACATCCCCTCCCCAGTGACATGTTTTGCAGAGCGCTAATTAATGGCTGAGGTCTCAGCTCGGTGCTCAGTGCCACAATCTGGAGCATTTTGTAACCACTCTGTTGCACACACAGCTGCACGTGTGCGCTTGCACGCACAGGGGAGAGGAGGCAGCTCATTAACACCACGGGAGAAATCCAGTACTGCTCCTCTCCCCTGATGTGACCCCAGCTGCTGCGGGGGTGCAGGGTGGGAGTGGCAGCAGAGCAGTTGGGGTGTAGATAGACTGGGGACAGGGCTGGCAGGGAAAGCAGCGGGAAAACGTTAGGAAGACCTGTTGGAGCATCTTGGGCTGATCGCTGCAGAGTATAAAAGAAACTCCTTCAACACAAGCTAACAGCAGAGTGATTGATGCACATCTGTAAGTCATTGCAAGTTAAGAAGTCCCACATGCCTTACCCTTTCTCTATCCAATTTCTTTTTAACCTTCACAAGTCCCAAAACAGGATCAACCGAAAATTCATTGTCTTGATCCCCATTCACTATGGAAAAATGAATCTGACCATTGGGAGGACTGTCCAGATCTTCTGCTATCAACTATTTTTGAGACAAGAATAAAAAGTTAGCAAAACAAATATTAAGTGATCTGTATGATACATTAATTGCTCAACACTCAAAAAAAAAAAACTTCACATTCCATCAGACTAGTTATACCTGAACTGCACACCTCTACAGCATCAATCCAACAGGTTTTTGTTAGGAGGCCTCACTTGGGCCTTTTCAAAATTCTAGTCTGAAAACATACAGAATATTTTAATCTTAATATTCCATACAACATTCTCTCTCTGGATCTACAAGCTGCAAGACAAGAATATTGTGAGGTTTGGGGATGGCACACTGCATGCCAGACAATACAAACACTACGTATTTGGAGCTCTGAGCGGCCTGGTGCAGTGAAAGGCGTCCCTGCCCACAGCAGTGGGGTTGAAAGTAGATGATCTTTAAGATCTCATCCAACCCTAAGACTCTATGATTGTATTTCACTGAAAAGTTGCTTTCTGTCTTTCAATTAAAACCTGTTTCTTTCTAGCTGACTCATGAAATGCAACACCTTAAATATGCCATTGCTCTTTGACAGCCTAACAGGGTTAAGAAGAAAGGGTCAGAACTACTACTTTATTCTGGGGAGAAACTGACAGCAACTTGGAGAGCAGTAGCAGACGCAGAGCATTGTTAGAAAACGGTTTGGGGGCTTCAAGACGCAGCAATCGCCATAATTAAGCAGCACAGCATTTTTTTAGGGGCGGAGGGCTTCACGGCACCTAAATGGCCCCCAGGGCCCCACGCACCATGACCACGGAGTCCCCGACGGCCGCGTCCTCGCTGATGACGGCGCTGTAGACAGCCTGGCTGAAGGTGGGCGCGTTGTCGTTGACGTCCGTCACGTTCACGTTCACCGTCGTAACCGCGCTCAGGGCTGGAGTTCCTCCATCCTTTGCTTCCACTACTAAGTAGAAGTCCTTGCACGATTCAAAATCCAAAGCTTCAAAAATGGAAATCACTCCTTTGAAGCAAAGGAGGGAATGTCAACAGCAGGCAAAAAAATAAATAATGCCACAGAGTAAGGGATTTGACTGTAGTAAATAGTACGGCATGCTATTTATCACCATGGCACACATGCAACACTAACTGTAAGACTGCCCAATCCAATAAAAATGTTTATTCAGGTTTCTGCTGCTGTCGTTTGATTAAAGAATGATGCCAATTGCACTTGGGTTGCCTCTGCAGAAAGGACCTTTACAAGGAATGAGGCAATGAATGGTTCCTCATGAAAATAGCTTTCATTATGTGAGTATCATAGATGAAGAAGTGGGGGCCATATCCACCCATTTACCATCTCATTCACAGAGCCTTTGGGAGAACTGGATGCCGGCTCTGGAAACAAGCCCTGACAAGTCAACAGAAATTCACTCCCACACAATTAACTTCTCATGAATTAAATACAAATGAATAGGATATGAATACCTCTGAGAAATCATTTGTCTATCATTTAAGTGATTAAACGCAGACTTCCCCACTCAACTAGGTTTACAAATTTTGTGTTACTTCACCACACAACCAAAACTAAGATTCTCTGTAACTCAATTCATGCCATGCACCCAGATTCCCTCTAGGATAGAAATGATCTGATTTCTAGTGTTCTTATAAACCTCCAATAATATCAGTTTCCTAACCTTCTTAGGAAATTTATTTCAAAACTGCATAATCATTGCAGCTAGGAATTTCTTCCTGTCATTTAACCAAAGTAATCCAAACATAATTTAAGCCCATTCACAAATTCTTTTCTTATGACTGGACATAGAATACAGTTCATACCACTCTTCTTCACAGGTCCTTTCTACGGACATGAAAACTAACAGCATGTCTTCTCTTTCCTACCTTGAACAGCCTTAATTTCTTCAGTCTTTCCTGGTAAATCACATTTAACAGACCTCAGATCATTCCTCTTAATCTTATCTGGGCTCTCTCCAAACAAATTCCACCTTTCAGTGTGACTTGCTGAAAGCAGGAGGCCTGAAGAGAAGCTTCCAAGTGGCTAGCAGAGAGTTCCCACTGATAAATGGCGTGAAGGACGTTATTTTTCAAGCTCTGATCAGGCACACTACATCACCACTCTGCTGTCTAGAAACTGAGCTCCTGTCTCTAAACGGATAGTAATGGAGCTGTCACACATTAATGAATAATATATAGTTTTAGTTTTTTTTTTTTCCTGTGTGATTAAGCTTCATTACAGCTTTTTATTGATTTATTTCCTTGGCTTCATTGTCAAATGTGAAGTTTAGTATCACTGCCTAGGCGTATCTATGTTTACATTTTGCTAGCACTAATCAACATGATGAAGATGACAGACAACACAGTTAAGTCCCTCACATGAGAAGCAGCTGTCTCCGTAGAGTGAAGAGCCATTTTTGGACACAATTATAGAAATGACACAATGCATAATTTTGAGATTTTTCATGTTACTGGCTACTACAGCTGCACCAAAGAAGTGTTATCTTCAGCTTTTAAAATTAAGACTGCTTTGCTCTCAGACACTGGTGGCAGATTTGAACTGGTCATCCTGCATGTTATGAGAAGAAGGGGATCCACTATAGGAAGCATTTAAGAAATAGCTCACACTTGATGGAATAAAAACTCAGTGAGGATAAAGAATATATCCCACACAGGAAATTTGAAAAAAAATGAGCCATTTACACAAAATATGATATCTTTGCTTGGTATTTCTTATAGAGAAGCAGTGGTGTACTTCTAAAATTTGTGATGTATTACCAAAAAGGCCTCAATCCAAGCCATGGCTGAAGTCAAAAAGACAAATCAGAACAACCTAAGTCAGGGAAGCTGCGTAAAGCTACATAAATGGCAATCACACTTTAGGACTGAATTAGTCCTAACAGGTCCTGGTAGCATTGGTTCATGCTTTCTAAGGGGCAGACAGTTAAGGCTTTACTCAGCTGGTAAGCAAGTAAACATTGCAAGTGTTCAGAAGCGTTTTGCACAGTTTGGCTAATAGGCTGTCGCATCTATATTGGCTTCAACAGACATACTAATGGAGAAAAGTATTCTCCACTTGAGCTGGGGTAGCCAAGTGTGACCATAATTGACATCACTCTCCAACTTAAAATTGGTTTCTAACTGTGTAGTTAATTACACAATGACAAGCTGTGAGTCTTTGGCCTTGGAAATCTTTTGGTCCAAGAGCCTTCCCCAACGCATTCTTGTTTTTCCTATTCTTTAATTTAGCATTGCAAGTAAGAGGCACTTTACAAACCTGTTTTTGAGTTAATCCTGAACTTCCCTTTCTCATTTCCTGATCTGATGACATAGGCAATCTCAGCATTTGTACCAATGTCTTGGCTTGTAGCAAAAACAGAAAGGACCTCTGTGCCAGGTGAGGTGTCTTCAGGTACTGTAACAAGATAATCTCTTCTTTCGAACACGGGAGGGTTGTCATTAATGTCTAGCACTGTAATGGTAACGGTGGCAAACGAGGATAAGGTCAGCACAATGCTTTGATCTGAGGCCTTTACAGTGATGTTATAAGAGGACTGAAGCTCTCTATCAAGTGGATGCTCCAAAATAATGATTCCCGAAGACCGGTCAACTGAGAAGTAACCATCTGCAGAGTCTGACAGGGAATAGGTGACTTTTCTGTTCACACCTGAAAATAAAACAGAGAAATAAAGAGAAGAAAAATCTCTCCTCATCTAATGTAAACCCTAAGCAAAATCTGCTATCACACTGAGCATTTCCAGTGAGGGTTGAGGTAGGAGTGCCTGTGGGTACAATATTGCTGAAAGTTTGGGAGATCAGGACATGCTCTTCTAACATGACAAATACCTGTGGATAAGTCAAGTTCCTTCCCTCATCATGATACCCTTTTTTAAAGATTACTTTGCAAAACTGCTGTGTATTGAAACTTGGAAGCAGAATCCAGATATGGTCCTTGCCCAGAACAGCTTATAATTGAATTAGATGAGAGAAGCAGAATGCTGAAATTGGAAATGTCTCAGAGCACATCTTGAAAGAATAAAAATGTACATAAGGGGAAAATAAACCCATAGAAATACATCAAGTGGCACAGAATGTACTTGCTACCAGTGCTGCCTTGATTCCACAGTTAAGCAGAAAAATATTATCGTAAGATGATACCTGTTAAACAAAAGCTGCATCAAAAATTCCTGCCAGAATATGAACATTTTAAAAAGGAAAGTCCCTCTGTTCCCCAGCCTAAGAGCAAAAATTGAGTTGTACAAAAGATATCCTGTGTTTTTACAATCCTGCCTGTATTTCCCAATACAAAGCACCTATCCACCTGGCTGCTGAATACGCAGATCTGTGCTAAGGCTGTTGTCAGTAATAAGGCCTGAGGGGATGGTACTGACTTGGTTTCTGCACTACAGTGGGACAGCCATTTCAAATCTAATTAAAAGTGAACACAGATATAAGCTAATTTAACTCCCTTGATGCTAGTTGATTTTGTGATTTCATCCTGGGTGCTTCGGTTAGAGATTATAACTAAAACACAAAGATCCACTAAAATGGAGAGTCTCTTTTTTTAACATCTCTCACTTGAGCATTTTCTGCCGTTTTTGTTGGAGAACAGAATTTACAAGCCTGACATTAACCAGATGAACAAGACCTACCAATCCCTTCTAGGCATATTTTGTTAATTTAAAATTTGTGACAGTATTATTCTGCTTTCCAGCAGCAAAGCATTG
Source organism: Polioptila caerulea (assembly GCA_013397295.1). Lineage (NCBI taxonomy): Eukaryota > Metazoa > Chordata > Aves > Passeriformes > Certhiidae > Polioptila > Polioptila caerulea. Next base: position 230,688 of record VYXF01008385.1, read on the forward strand.
TAGAAATGTATGATCAAAAGCAGCACAAATCACAGTTGTTTTCTGCTTGATGTAGCAGGAGTTGAGCATCCACACAAGGGGGAGCTGGGAGACTCTTTGTTCAATCACATGCACATAAAAGCTAGAGCAACTACAAAGTCCCAGACCCAGCTTGAAGGGTGTTAGGAATTACTATTTGGCTCTTCAGAGAATAAAGTTTTTATGCAGTGCTTGAGATATGAGAGTATATTTAAAAGGTTCAAATGTCTTTAAAATATGGAACAAATTAAATGGCAATATTGCAGTGAATCAGGCTGTTAGGTTTTTTGTGTTGTTTTGTTTTACTTTTTTAATCACAGTAGAGTCTCTCTATTCACCACAGCATCACAAATGTGAAAAATAAAATGTCTCACCTTCAGCAAAACAGCAAGGCAATCAGAGAAGAGACTCCTGTTCTACAGACAAGGAACTGAGCTCAGCCCACGAACTCATAGGAGATTCCTTCACATTAAAACATGTAGGCTTTGAATACCCTATAGCTGCTGGAGAGCACACTTACTCCTTTCCTTAGTCTCATGATATATACATCCAAATACTCTGCCAGCTGACAGTCAACCAAACTGACAAACATTAAAAAGGAGTAAAGCCCTCTAGAAAGTGGAAGATTTTCAGAGTCTGAATGGTTGGAGGTATCTGCGTTTCCAGCTGGGGAGGATCTCCTTCAGCAGATCTCTTCCTTCCCTGAATTTCCACTTACAAAAAAAGGACAGACCTGACCATAACAATTAACAAGTTAGCAGTAACAGCTGATCCTCAGGGATGCTGGAAAATGGGACTTTTTTCCCCCCTTGATTTAGAGCATGCTGCTGAACACCCAACCTACACGAGTTTTAACAGTAAAACTATTTAGTATTCTGCACCGGCTGCTCTTGGTGCCTGCCAGTTTCCAGACAGTATCAAACACTCCTCTGAGGCAGGGGCCCTAACACACACCTTCTACACATCTGTGACTGCCGGAGAGCCTTAGTCTGGCTTGCACTTTTCTCTGGCACAAACTCCCTTTTTGATACTGCAGCACACCTGGGCACAAGACAGAAGAGTCATATACAACAGCCCTTAAGGGCACAAACAGCTAGGAAGGAGATGGCCAGTGGATGCCTTGTGCCTTGAAACACCATGAAACTTCAGCAAGAGTACCTTGCAATGGGGAATGGGTAGAGAGAATTTGGTACATGCAACACA
>VYXF01008385.1:233267-284303 GCA_013397295.1 Polioptila caerulea
CTTTTTTAATCACAGCAGAGCCTCTCTATTCACCACAGCATCACAAATGTGAAAAATAAAATGTCTCACCTTCAGCAAAACAGCAAGGCAATCAGAGAAGAGACTCCTGTTCTACAGACAAGGAACTGAGCTCAGCCCATGAACTCATAGGAGATTCCTTCACGTTAAAACATGTAGGCTTTGAATACCCTACAGCTGCTGGAGAGCACACTTACTCCTTTCCTTAGTCTCACGATATATAAATCCAAATACTCTGCCAGCTGACAGTCAACCAAACTGACAAACATTAAAAAGGAGTAAAGCCCTCTAGAAAGTGGAAGATTTTCAGAGTCTGAATGGTTGCAGGTATCTGTGTTTCCATCTGGGGAGGATCTCCTTCAGCTGGACATCCTCCCTGAACTTCCACTTACAAAGAAAGGACAGACCTGACCATAACAATTAACAAGTTAGCAGTAACAGCTGATCCTCAGGGATGCTGGAAAATGGGACTTTTTTCCCCCCTTGATTTAGAGCATGCTGCTGAACACCCAACCTACACGAGTTTTAACAGTAAAACTATTTAGTATTCTGCACCGGCTGCTCTTGGTGCCTGCCAGTTTCCAGACAGTATCAAACACTCCTCTGAGGCAGGGGCCCTAACACACACCTTCTACACATCTGTGACTGCCGGAGAGCCTTAGTCTGGCTTGCACTTTTCTCTGGCACAAACTCCCTTTTTGATACTGCAGCACACCTGGGCACAAGACAGAAGAGTCATATACAACAGCCCTTAAGGGCACAAACAGCTAGGAAGGAGATGGCCAATGGATGCCTTGTGCCTTGAAACACCATGAAACTTCAGCAAGAGTACCTTGCAATGGGGAATGGGTAGAGAGAATTTGGTACATGCAACACACAGAGGGCGAGTTTATGTGCAGGAGGTAATAACTCCAGTAAAGACAATCTGACATATAATCCAGCCCCTCTTCTTATATTCTATCTCCTAAAAGTGATGTCCATGAATTAACAAAATATTAATAATAATTATTAAAAATTAATGTTTCTTTGCAAACGATTACTGGTGCTCCTACAATGGAGACAGATCAGATACAGATTATGGTGTTTTGGTTGCTCACTCTAATATATGGGATTTTTAGACAGAAATGGAGACAGTAAAATCTTGAAGGTAAGTGCTTCGATTTTTCCTTCCTGGAAAATGAGAGAGGAATACAGAGGTTCCAGAGACATAGGTTATCTTGTACCAGACCAACATTATGAAGAGAACAGTCTTATTTTTCCCATGGGACATGAAAGAAAAGCTCTTACAGGTGAAAGTGCCATTTTATGCAAGAAGAGACAAAAAATCAGGTCAGAAGATCTGACTGGGGATACAGATACCAACTCTTGGTGGCTTTTGGCCCAAATGCCAAAAGAGAAACGAATGGACACATACAAATGGAGATCTGAGCTGTGTGCTGACCCTCTCATAGACTGTTTTGAGGGGTGGAATTTAATACTTGCTTCTTAGGGGTAAAATCAGTGAAGAACTGTGGCAGAAACCGCACTTTGAAGAAAGTGTTGTGTTACATCAATAGCTGTTTCTTCTGAGCTTTCTGACCCACGGCTGGGAGAGAAATGAGCATGAAGCAAAGGTGAAGTATGAAGCTATTTCTACTGAAATTCAAAATGCTTTAGTCCAGAGGCTACCCTCTCCTGAGAGAGAAGTGTCCACCAGTGTGTGTCAATGGCATCCCTGCCACAGAGGTGATGGTAGATTCTGCTGTGACTATAAAGGAGATGCCTTCTGTGGAAAGGAAACAACTGCTTCAATGCCATGGTTCCTGCACTGGTAAAGAGAGCAATCCATCCACACTGCTTGCCTACAGCTGTTGGGGGATTAATGTTTGCAAACTGTTTTGTGTCAACTCACTCACTCAAACTTCTCAGGTTTCTAAGGCGCCAATCATGAACATGAGCTATTTGAACACAGAAAGCCTTTGCAGGAATCACTATTACAATAAGAAAATTGCAGTTCATTTTTTTTTAAAAGAAACGAATAAGGTAGCACATTTTCTATTTAGACTCGTATTAGCATATGATAGAATATTGCCCTTTGCCAAATCTCTGGTGCGAAGAGCTTGTGAAACATACACCCGCCTAGTACCTCAAATGCCATTCCTCAAATAGGCTTTGAATCTTGGTTTCCTCTGTACTAAAACAAAGGGGCACACACTGAATGTCACAACACGACAACTTCTACGTCATTAGTACCTTAAATAGCATCAGGAATATATAATGACTTTGCTTCACAATTCAGCACTATATAAAGTGCTGAATTTATACACCTCCTTGCATAAAGCACAGAGTCACAGAATCATTCAAGTTGGAAAGGACCTTTGAGATCATCGATTAACCCAGCACTGTTGAGGCCACCACTCAACCATGTCCCTGTCACATCTACACATCTTTTAACTACTTCCCAAGGTACTTGGGCAGCCTGTTCCAGTGCTTGACAATGCTTCCAGAGAAGACACTTCTCCTTCTCTCCAATCTAAACCTGCCATGGATTAACTTGCAGCCATTTCCTATTGTCCTTTTGCTTGTTACTTGGGAAAATAGTCTGACCCTCAACTCACTACAACCTTCTTTTAAGTTGCTGTAGAGAGAGAGAAGCAAACACCCCCAGCTCCCTCAGCTGCTCCTCAAAGGACTTGTGCTCCAGACCTTTCCCCAGCTTGGGTGCCCGGCTCTGGACACGCTCCAGCCCCTCAATGTCTTTCCTGTAGTGAGGGGCCCAAACATGGACACTGAATTTTGAGATCAACTCAACTGAAAATGGTGGAGTTACAACACATTTTGATCCAGATTGACACCAATTAAAAGGATGAGCATTAACCCAATAGGAACAATCCCCATAATGCAGTGTTTCTGCAGTGGGCAACACCTTTATGCAGCACACATAAAGTAAAAGTTACACATATTAAAAGCCACACATAGTGTTTCTGCTTTCTGTTTTAATCTGTCACCCTGAACTCATTGTTTAATGTGTTGCTCTAAGTACAGCTAGACTACTCATTTTTGTTTGTATCTGAAAAATGACGATTAACTTTTGTCATCTGCTCATTTTCATCTTGAAAACCGATAAAAAGAAAGATAATGGTAAATATTAAAAATAAACAACAAGATGTAGACCAGAAAGCAAACTGAAAAAAAAATTCAGTTTAGCAGTGATTTGCAAACATACAAAGCAAGCTATCAGATTATTGTGCTTCCTCTTGCCCCTTTTATGGTGTGATGATTAACATCATAAAAGAGGCAAGACATTTCCTGACTACCCAAATGTTGACCAAAAGGCCAATTACTGGAAGACAGAAGTCCACAACTTTGTTAACAGCAAACAAGACAAAAGATGAATTCTAAACCAGATTTTATAGTACTCTACTCCATCACTTTGAGATGAAAGAGAAATCTTGCCTGAAGTACCTTGTTGAACTGTAGAAGAATATATAGCCCCATAGGGAAAATATTTCAAGTGATTTTTACAACTTAAGCAGAAAACCTGGCTAAGTTCAATCCATAACACTGCTACCAAGATAGACTTTCACTGTTTTTCCCTTTTCTGAGGAGAAAAAATAGCCCTAACCCCAAAGGCCTTTATTCACACCCCTGCTCCAATGGAGTCAGGGTACCATGGGATGAGGGCAGGGCTGAGCTGACGATAATCAGCCCCTTACTGAAAGGAAATACTTGACAGAAATAAGAGGTATAAACTCAGCAGTATGGGACCAATACATGAGTGTCTAAAACCCCGCTTTCCATTTCAGCTGGGGCAGGGGTTTCCTTTTTGGTGGGCAGTTGAGATCTGGATATTGGCTCACCCTCCATCTCTTTCCTACTAGGGATTTATGTATTCCTGGGTACTGACTTGTATCACTTGACATATATACTTGTTTTCCTCAGTGCTCCTGAGTCAATTTTTCTGAAGTCAGGATTTTGGAGATACCTGATTTGCAGCTCCAACATGGGGAAGCATCACCAGAAGCAGTGGAATGCACACAGAGAGAGTGAGAAAAAACATATATACATATATATATATAAGCATGAATAGAACTGTTAAGACAGAAAAAGACCTCTAAGATCACTGAGTCCTCTGCTAACCCAGCTCCAAACCATGTTCTCAAACAGCAAATCCATGCACATTTTAAACACTTCCAAGGACAGTAATTCCACCCTGGATAGCCTATTCCAATGCCTGTGAAGAAATTTTTCCCAATATCCTATCTAAACCTTTCCTGGCACAACTTGAGGCCATTTTCTCTCATCCTTTCATTTGCTACCTGGGAGATGAGACCAAACCCCATCTCACTTTTAGGCAGTTATTAAGAGCAAGAAGGTCACCTCTCATTCTCCTTTTCTCCAGGCTAAACAACTCCGGCTCCCTCAGCCTCTCTTCATGTGTTCAAATAGTTTGTATATTATATTTTTTATACATGTGTATGTGTATATATATAGAGAGAGACTATTCATATATATACACATTTAAGTTTAAAGACATGGTTTATTCACTCAATATAATCGAAGAGATAAAATTCTCCTTTGTCTAGTTACTTGCCTCTATGTTGTTACCAATGTCTTGGAAATCTCAAAAATTAAAGAAACTACTAAAAATGAGAAAGTGTAAAGAGAGCTGGAATCTTGAGAGGTCATCTAATTTATCCCTGCACAAAGACAAGATGGATGTAATTTATCCCCAAAGAGAGGCCTATCGTTTAATCATGAACTTGCACAACCTCCTTGGGTAACACACCCCAGCGCCTCACTTTTCTTACAACTAAAAATCTTATTCTGACTTTTTGATGAGATTGAATAAAAGTAATAAAAGGGAAAAAAAGAAGAACATGGGTCAAGTTCCTTCCTCAGAGCTACTTATATGATAGCTGAAGACTGCTATATTTTATCATCTCAACTCTTTTTTTCCCTGGCAGACTCTCTCAACTGTTTCAGTATTTCCTGACTTTTCTTCCAGACTTGTGATCTCTTTAGTCAATCTCCTACATCCTCCTGGAAGATGTAGCACATATCTTCTTGGAAGTGCTGTACCCAAAACAACACAGCCTTTCAGGTCAGGATTTGTCAACACCAAATAAACAAAAAGAACTACTTTTTTTTTTTTTCAGGATCACTCTGGCTTACCCATCTCATTAAAGTATTTGCCTTTACACACCAGTATGCAAGTGTAAATTCAGCCTGTGGGTCACAGTAATACAGCTGCATCTCTGCAGTTCTGCTGCCCAGGCAGGCACCACCCAGACAATACCAGTGCACTTGGTTTTCTTGCCTAAACACAAGATGTCACATTTATCTTGACGACTTGCACTGGGCTTTTCCAACTGCTAAATACCACAACTGTGGTTTCGACACTATCCAGGGTAACTTGGCAACTCTGCTTTCTGACATTTAGCAATACAGTCCTTATACCTATTTATGTACTCAGGAATCAAAATAGCAGCGTTGCACGCAGTACCTTTCTTAACTCACTCCTCCAGTGTAATGGTTACTACAAACTCCCCTGATAGCAGTTTGGTGCAGACCATGTTTCCCTGGCTTACATGGAAAAACATGGTGCAGTACAATGCCATAAAACTCACAAAATCTAAGACATAACACCCATAATATTTATTTCAATATGGCCTCCTCACATGCACAAGGAAATGAGATTACTTTGATGACTTCCAGTTCCTGAACACACTAGCTTTTAGTCATCTTGATACACACATCTCATCATTTTAATGCACGAAGGGTTACTGCATTCCCTGAAGCTTTTAAAATATGTCCCTCTCAGGGATTCAGTAGGGTCATGCTGAATGTTTTAATAGACATTTTCAAAATTCCTGAATACTTTATTTACCTCCTAACAATAAGTCAAATCTAAACTCCTAAGAGTCTGACTATTATTTTTTTATTTGGCAATTTTTCAGGGGTCCAGTGTGCTTTATCTCTGCATTCCTATTAGCGTTTTTGCCTTTACTAGGAAGGCAAAATCTAGGTTTTCTCACGAACTGAGTGAATTTGGACCTGGAAGTGTCCGTAGGACTGGCCAGACAACTGGGGAATCTGGGGCATTGCTTCTCCTTATGGAAGACTGGACAGAAGTCCAATGGTAAGGACACCTTTCCAGGAAGAAGGAATACAAGGCACATCATTATGGACTATTACTATTCATTGAATAAGCTCTGAGGAAGAGAGCCCAGAACCAAATCACGCACCAGGCTATAGAGCAATGCTCACTCAGGCTTTTTGTTTTGTGTTCTGATTTTTTTTTTGGTTGGTTGGATGGTTTTCTCTTTTTTGTTTTTTGTGGGGTTTTTGTTTGTTTGGTTTGTTTTTGTCTTTTCGTTGACTGGTTGGTTGGTTTTTTCTTCCATGGCTGATTCCTGAATTCTTTCTGAGAACAGCTTCAGCGACAGTGGACAGGCCTCCCTACTTCAACTATACCTCTTACTTATGCAATACTGTTTTGGATTGCTAGAGTAAAAGGAATTAATAATTCATGTCTCTTTCATATCCTGCATTAGAGCCCTAACTCAGGTACTATTTTAAAAGTCTGTGAGGCAATGATGTGGGTGAAAATACAGGAAGCACTGTGTATATTTTAAAGAGAATGAGTCATCCTCTGTAGAGTATCTTGTAATATTTATTTTACAAAAACTCAGATAATACCCAGAAATGCCATGTAGCTGGCCTCATTGCCAAAGTTAACTACCTGTTAGCTGTTGTGTTTTAGTAAATCTTCTATTATCTCTGTTATTCTTTTTATTCATTTTTCAATCCCTGCTTTTGTCTTTTTCAGATCCTGAATGCTCCAGAAATTTCTAGGTCCATTTTAAGGGACATGCCCAACATTAACGAACACGCAAAGCAGAGGTTTGCTGTGTACTGGTTTTGCCAGAAAATGCCATAATCACTATCTACTTCAGCATTTCTATTATTTTGTTACTCTCCATTACATGTAATGTAATGAAGAGTCATGTAATGTCAGAGAGCTTCTCTCCAATCAAGCTGTGACTGTCTTACACTTCTCTCTGACATTCCTGAAATCTTACCCAGCAACATTTTACACTTTCCCAACCCAGCTGTGAGGCAGCTGTGTCTGCCAACAGACTCAGTTTTTCTAATTCCTTCAAGGGCAAAGGCCCCCATTGATGAAGCTGAAGTCTGTACTCTAGTTCCACACATGTATTTTTGAAAGTGGTGACCCATTGAACAGCCTGCGTGATTTTTTTCCATTCTGGGCTCACCAACATCCTGATGCCAGTTTCTAAAAAGCAGTGATAAACCTCAGAAAACTATCTATATTCCTTAGTTGTAATTTCTGACGGGTATTTAATTTTTTATTGTTTTAGTAATTTCTTCTTTTTTTCTCAGTGACACAAAGAGAGGACAGGAAGAAAAAGAAGATAAAATATGCTTGCTTCCCCATCCTCTTGGAGGTAGGTACACACTAAACCGGACTGGCTGAAACCTGAAGAAGTCATATTATCATTCTTCCCTATTAAAGAAATTTATTATTTCCTGTGCAGGTGGCTTGAGCACACATAGTTAGGGTTTGGGCTTTTTTCGACAAAGCAAGTCTTGATTGAAACATCAAAATCAGTGATGTTCCAACAAAGTCAAACCTTGCAGGAAAAATATAATTTCTGGATACAGATTTCTTAAAATTCTCTGTCAGAAGCTGAAAGAAAACGGCACTCCTCCCCCAGTTTGGCAGATTCTCTGTCAATACTTGTTGGAGAAGTCTAGGTTTAGGAAGCAGATGTCTCCTACTTAGAAGGTCAAACAACTTCCCCCAGAAGAGCTGAGTCTCTTCTGCTGCAGCTCTTCCACTTTGCATGAAAAGGTGAATAATTATCTCCCCACACCAAGAATCAGACTGATTAGAGGCTTGATTGATTTAAACTCTCCAGATTAAACACAAATGCACTAATCAGCTGACAACAGAATCCTTCTCATAAATCCTGGTCCAAATAATATTTAACTCCATAAAACTGCTTTAAGAACACAATCAAATTCAACCACAATTAACCCATATAACCTGACTGCATAAACATATCTGTGGGAGTGTCTCAAATCTTATTCTGGCTTTCTGAATTAGGCTTTCAACACCCCTGTTTTCCCTCACATCCACCTAAGTACCAAAGCTTCAAATACTAGGAATAAAGAACAGATATCCAGGCTCATAATTCAAATCTTCTGACCCCAAAACTAGCTGGATATTTTTTTTCAGAACTGGTGAATAAATCTTAGACCATTCTGCTCATGAGGCCACAAGCCCTGCAGAAGCTGGGACACACCTGAAACTCTCAGCAACCCACGCACAAAAGTGAGAAAATGCTTCAAATAAGGTAACACACTGCTTATTGTTTTTCTTGGTTGCATTACTCCATGCTATTAAATCGGCTGTAATATATGGGAGGGCATTTCCCAAACCTACACTTTTTTCATGTACTGATCATGGTGAGGATGTTACACTTTTGTCTGTATCCACAATGCAGGTCTCTGGTTATTCCCAGAGGACCTCCAAGGTGCTCACGCTGCACAGCACTCAATCCTCGGAGGACAGCACTCTCTGTCCTTGGAGGTAGCTGAAAGCCATCTGGACTGGGTGCTAGATAACCTGCTGTAGATAACCTGCTGTAGATGTTCCTGTATGAGCAGAGTGGTTGGACAAGATGCCTGCTATTCAAGGAAGAAGCGGATCAGTCTCATCAGCGACTCTGAGAAGCTCCTAGATTTGCCTTCCCAAACTAAAGCATGGATACTCGATGGCTCCTAGCAGCATGCATCTCCTGTGTGATGCCCTGGCACGGGCCGTGGGCTGGGGATGGGCTGTGGTGGTGAGGGGCAGCTGAGCTCAGAGCAGGGCAGTCTGCACTGCATGAACACTGCAACCAAATAAAGGCCACTCCTGCCAATTTTTTACCTACATGTCTGTGCTTTCCTGCATGATGGCTGCATGCAATACAAGGTGCTGGCTCAAAGATGGCCCAGTCCCTCTGCACTGGCTGGTTGTGCAGGGAACGGGGATGATATGCCTCAGCTTTAGCATTGGCTAATGGATAGAGAGGCTGGAAGGCAGCAGTGGCAGGCAAGAAAGAGCTGCCTGGCAAGGCTATTCCTGTTTTGAGCAAAAATTAGAATCTCATATACATCATAAACTCAGAAAAAAATCAATTGGTCAGTGAAATCACTAAACTGACTACAGATATGGACGTCTGATGCCCCAGTGGTGATGAAGAAGACTGCAGAAGGATGGATAATGTACTGTTCATTTTTAGTACAGTAAGTGCTCCTGTCTTTGGTAGACTACACCATCAATCATCATGGAAACAGGCCTGAGCACGGAGGTCATTCACAAAGCACAGCATCTGCAAGTGAGGCAGGATTTAACCATCGCTTAAAGCACTGCTGAGCTTGGATGATGCTGTCATTCATTCTTGTACTGTGTGAGCGAGGCCACAACACTCTGTGCATGCAGAAAACATGAGCAGCACTGGAAATGAGTATGTGCCTGAACCTCAGCTTTGGGCTCCAGGTTTATTCTGAACTTTATCAAATTTTTAACATCATACTTGCCACAAATTCCCATGTAGGTTTCCTCAGAGTTGCTGCCCTAGCGTGACCCTAATTCCTTTGAAACAGGCTGATATTGCAGTTGTGTGATGGGTTTGCTCACGTAATTACACCTCAACATTCATTCCAGCTGTTCTTGTGCCTTCATTTGAACAAAATGGAGTAATTTGGCACTTTGCTTTGGAGATAGCAGGAGGTGAAAAATTCACTGCTTTCTGTGAACCTCTCAAAAAAATGTGGAACCAGCAATTCACTTTCATTTCTTCGTTTGAACATTTCAAAACCTGCTGGTGGTGAGTAAGTAGAAAACACCATATTGTGGAAATATTAAAAATTTCCAATCACAGCAGTATAGGAGAAAGAACTGTTTTCAATTAGAACTACTAAAATATTCTAACACATAGACTTATGTAAATTCTCTCTCCTACAGGAGACCACATAATTTAAGACCCCCAGCTGTGTGTAAAGGTTATGAAAAATGAACTTGTGTGCTACTCAACAGTTAAAACTGTTTTCTTCTGTTGAATACTGTGAGGAAGGATCACAATTCTCCCTCAGTGTGTCCAGCTGGTACAGCTAGTTTCTAAGTATGTATCCAAATATAAATATATTAAACAGCAACTTATGGTCCAGTCCTATAATTTCACAGGATATTATGAGATCAGGAACTTCAATAGATATCAAAGGCACAAGGCAGATAAGACAATATTTTTATCTCAACTGGAAATTGTCTTAATTATCCAACAGTGTCTGAACACAGTACTGTCAGGATTCTGCTAAACTGTGTTTAGTTGTGGACCACAAAGGGACTTCTCTCAAGTTTTCTCTCAATGGCTTCAATATTCATGCTCCTGCCCTTACATTACGTGGTCCCAAGCCCAAAGCAGAGCAGGCAAATTCTAAGACTGATTACAAGATGTTTTTTGAATGTTAAAAATTTATTTGTACGACAATTACTGCCTCGACTGATATTTTCAGGAAAACACTTCAAAAAGCCTTAGAGGAATATCACAGCCCATCAGGAATATCAATAATACACTTTTTCTCTCATGGGAAAATAACACTACCTGAACTCATTCATTATCTAGCAATAGGGAATAAGTGACTTAGTAGGGACTAATGGAACATCAATAAAACAAAATCCAGTTTTAGGGAATTTTTAGTTATTTACTTATGATACACTGTATGGTTTGATTTTCAGGCCTAAGCATTAAGGAAGTACATAGCTCCTTCTCATTCATCATATCCACCCCTCCCTTTAACTTCTCTGGGTTTCAGAAGGAAGGTACAGCAACTAGCTCATGGTTTGTGGGGTTGTTTTCATTGTAACCATCTTACTATTTAAAGTTGGTGCTGGCAAGAACTTTTCTTGACAACTTTTTATTCTAATTGTGTCCCCTCTCTCCTTGAATGTCATCCTACCTACAAGAAAAATGGTAATTAATACAACAGTGGAAAACAACAACACTGTCTATTCAGAGGTTTCAATAGTTTACCACCAGCAACTGGCTCATCACTGCATTATTATCATAATTTTAATTGTGAGCTTTCAACCATGGCATACAATACAGCTCTTGGTAGATACATTAATGAATGTTTGCTGCTCCTTTATGAATTCCTGTATATCTAAACTATCAGCCTCTCAAATAACTGAGACTTCCAGCATGCACTCTACTTGGAAAAAAAAAAATTAACTTTTTTTCATTAAATGAAAGATCTGCTTTTTACAGGAAACTACGCAGGCCACAGTTTTTACAAAACACCTCCAAAACACAGGAAGAAAAAAACCCAAACTAAGTTATTTATTTCAACTCAAGTTGAAATTACCTAAAAAATTTTCTAATATTCAGTAGGTTTTACCCACTGTATTATGCAAAAAGACTCCCCTTTAAATATTTATAATTGTGCCCACATTTCAAGGCGAAGGTCCTCATATAATAAACTATTACACTTTCAAAGAATGTGCAGTTAAATAACCAGAACATTTATAATGTACATTCACAATGTACAATAGTTTAATGCTAAAGTAACCAGCTGGAACAAATGGGAACTATTGCAGTATAAAACTCTAGAAAAGCTGTGATTAATCAGGTATAGGTCCCTGTGGCATGTAACTATATTATTTGCATAAATAGAGGTATGGGTATTCAAAATCATGGCTCAAGAAAAGATGCGAGACCACTGAAGGACAAAAGTTGTAATTTAGTCCTAAAACAATCATTTCTCCCTAAACAGAGCTATTGTTGATCAAGAGAAGACTACATGCTTCTGTGGCTGCTGCAATGCTTTTCTGTTTGTAACACCACTATGACAAGATCAGACACAAGCATTTTGATGTAAAGAAGGAGAAGAGAGAGAAATGGGGAGGATAAAGAAGAAGGAGGAGAAAAGGAAGACATTTAGCAATAGAAAAGTGAATCTGCACTGCAATTCCACCAATCCACAGAATTTTCATGAACATTATTTTTTGCAATGTTATTCACTTACCAACATCAGGATCTGTTGCTTGGACTCTTGTTAACAAAGCTTTAGTGGCGGTGTTCTCATAGACACAAGCAGTGTAGTGATCAGATGAAAACACTGGTGGATTATCATTAACATCTTCCAAAATAAGATGGATTTCTGACTGGCAAAACCTGCCACCACCATCAGTGGCTCGGGCAACCAAGTTGTATGCAGGGATTTTCTCTCGGTCGAGAGGGGCCAAAGATTTCAGCTCACCTGAAATTATTTAAAAGCAGCAGCTGTCATCATTATTGCAGCAACATCACTAATTCTAGACAGCCTAAGTGTCTCAAAACCGTGTGTTTCACAGGAATAGGAAAGAGGAAACAAAACCAACATTGCTTATTCCAATGAACAGACTGAAAACCCACAGCAGCACCACTTCCCCTTTGTCTTTACCCAAAAACGTGAGGTGCCAATATGAGTGCAGGGCTGACAAGCCATTCATGGTGGCTTTAACAGCAGCCTACAGCTTTACCCATATGAACACCACCATGTTTTTCCAAGGCTGTCTGTCACTCTCAAGCTTTTATAGACCCCTCAACACAGAAACACTTCCTTTTTAGCAATACCTGCTGTGATATGACAAAGGGTAATAATTTTAAATTAAAAGAGCGTAGATTCAGACTAGATATAAGGGAAGACATTTTTTATGATTAGGTGGTGAAACACTCGCACAGGTAGCCCTAAAAACCTTGACTGGCTGGATGTCTGTCAACATGATCTATTTGAAGATGGCTCTGCATATGGCAAGGGGTTTAGCCTAGATGACCTTCAAAGTTCTCTTCCAGACCAAAATATCCTGTGGTTTTATGATAAATGTCTGATTTAACTTGAAGTCTGGGGGGAAACAAAAGGATCGATATCCACTGTTCTGGTTATAACATCCAACCTGGCCAACAAAGATGTCCCTCTTTTCCCCCCTGCCACCATGATTCAAATGGCCACTCACATCTGCCAGAACTGGAACAGACTGGCTGACGTGTAACTTAACTCTAATTAAGGAAACCAGTACCCAGATGTACAGGGGTTAAGGCTATTTAGAGGCATTTGGTTGTCTTCTTACCATTTTCTGGATCTAAGAAAAATTTATTGTTCCCTGAACCATAAAGAGAATAGCGAATTTCACCATTGGACCCGATGTCAGCATCTTTAGCGCTGATTTTGAGAATTACTTTGTTTGGTGGAATGTCTTCAGGAAACAATGCTGTATATGCAACCTAGAGTCAAAAACAGACATGTAAGCTATGCTGTAGCAGTATTTTACAGTCTTTGAAAAACCTTTTTTTAAAAACTATTTGTAGTACATCTTTATATACAGGAAACAATTTTCCCTTACACAACACATTCCGAGAAATTCAGATCACTGTTAAGCTTTGAGGTGTCACAGAAACAATGCCAAATTATGACTGTGAATAAGGCTCATCTTAGGTGCTTAATGCAATACCATTTTGTATCTTCTGTTTATTCCATTGACACCCATGAAATGATAATCTTGATGAGTGTGCTAACAGAAACAATTGTTTTTATCACCTCATCCAGCAGTTTTGAGGGAAATATAGATTGTGATTCCCCAGAGTGGCAGAGTGGTTTGTGCAATGATAGTAATCTGTCAGTGAGTGATAAAGTAACAATGGCAATTATATGAGTATATGCATGCACACATACACATACACACACAAATATATATATATATAAATTTCATGTGAGTAGTACCATTAAGGAACTCTGGATTTTATCATGTCTTTTCTTTTACACAGACCTTTCTATTGCACTAACATCAGTTCCCTGGATTGCCTTTCCACAGAATACAAGACAGCTAGCACTCTGAAAGCTGTGGTCAGGCCACACTGCATGCATTCCCGACAACAGGACAGCAAGCTACATTCTTCTGCTTTTTCCACTGGATGTCTGGTATCTGGAAAGTTGAGGAAAGCTGGAGTTAAACTAGACTGATGACATTTCCACCTGGGTTGTGAAGGGAAAGCACATTCTTTTTTGCAGGGAGGAGTAGCTGCTCAGTGCCACCTCATAACGCATCATTTGTTGTAAAACCAACTAAGGCCAGTGTGTACAAGATTCCTTTGCAAGCTTTATGAGATCATTATCCTTCAATTTTGGCTTCACAGGAATGCTTTATCCTGCTTCTCTCCCAGATCACTGCAGATTCTTCAGCTAAGACCATAAGGATGAAAGTCAACATTGCCTATGAATACTTGGAATACTTGCAGACAGCAAGAGGCACCCTCAGGGAAAGCATCACTCTCAACACAGCAGCCAGATGCCATGGGTGGTGTTAACTCACCTGTTCACAAACTGGATTATTATCATTAACATCAGTGACAGTCACTTCCACAGCAGCTTGGGTCACAAAGAGGCCATCTGTGGCAGTGATGTTCAGATAATAAATGTCTTGCTCTTCCCGATCCAGAGGCCTTTTAACATAAACCTTCCACTCATTCTGAACCAGTCCCAGAGCAAACTTCCCTTTGGGATTCCCTCCTGCAATAAGACAAGCAACACACAATGAGCTGTGGTGTCCCTTCAGGGCTCCCACCTGGTTTAAACACAGAGACACATCACTAAGCAGCCATCATTTCTTTCACAGCTTTTTGTGCTTCCAAACTTGCAGACTCAGGAAATCTGTAATGAAATTACACTCCCTAGTGTTTACTGCCCCCCGAATGCCCTGTATGAAAGTGAACCGATAACTTTCAGTGGAAAAAAAGAATCCATTTAGCAGAGCTGAAGATGATCTCTTGTTCAGTTCCCCGTAAGGGTAATCAAATTCAAACTGTGAACAATCAATAGTCCTCTCGGGCTGGTACAATTGTCTTTCCACTTAGTCTCGGGAGAGGATGCAATACACTGTAGCTCTTGTTACCAAGACAATTTCATTAGCTGTTGATTATGCAATCAAGGACTGGAAGTGGGTTCTGTTAAGGAATCCTCTAATGAAAGCTTTATCATAAAGCCATTCTTGTGCTTATTAAAATTCTAGTTTTTAAAAAAGTTTACACGACAAAGGAGATACATTAGCAATAAATAGTCTTAACAAGAGGTCATTTGAGGAACAGTTGGAAGATAAGCAGTACAAATAGATCAAATGTATCCAAGAGTGAAAGCTGGTGAAAGGTGTGCAGGAGATAAAGCAGAAGAGTTTTTACCATGCTGTAACACTGACACTGAACCTGGCAATGTTGCTCTTCCACATCATTAAATTCCCTGGTGACAAAAAGAGGTTGGGAGAGGAAATGTTTTGGTCTACATCACCCTCAGGAGGGAGTTCAGGGAAGGGAAGGTTTGGGAAGGGAAGGTTTGGGAAGGTTTGGGAAGGTTTGGGAAGGTTTTGGAAGGTTTGGGAAGTTCAGGGAAGGGAAGTTCAGGGAAGTTCAGGGAAGTTCAGGGAAGGGAAGTTCAGGGAAGTTCAGGGAAGTTCAGGGAAGTTCAGGGAAGTTCAGGGAAGTTCAGGGAAGTTCATGGAAGTTCAGGGAAGTTCAGGGAAGGGAAGGGAAGGGAAGGGAAGGGAAGGGAAGGGAAGGGAAGGGGAATTCTGTATTCTGCACATACAGAAGCATGCAATAATTAAGACAAGTACAGTCATTAATGTTTCCAACAATTAATTACTCTTTTATCTGAAATGATAGAGTCTCCTGCCTGGTCCATGAAGAAAACACCTTTGTTCACCTTCCTGTGAGTCTGATCCAAATCTCCTGTCAGACCAGACAGTAAATTTTTAAAACCAATGTTATGACTTTACTCCACTAGTCAGCTCAGTCCGACGTAGCTGCTTGCTCATTTCCTCTCCAGTGGAAGGAGAATGTGAAGGGTAAAAGTAAGAAAAATCCTGGGTTGAGACAAAGACAGTTTAATGGGTAAAGCAAAAGCTCTGTGTATAAGCAAAAGAAAAAAGAATTCATGGCAGGTGTTCAGCCATCTCTAGCAAAGCAGGGCTCTGTCATCCTGACAGTTACTTGGGAAGATAAATGCCATTAACTCTGAACATCTCCCCTTCCTCCTTCTTCCCTCAGCTTTTCTATGCTAAGCATGCTGCCGTATGGAGGGGAATATCCCTGTGGTCAGTCGGGATCAGCTGTCCCAGCTGTGCCTCCTCCCACGTCCTTGTGCACCCCCACCCTCCTCACTGGTGGGATGCCTGAGAATCAGAAAAGGCCTTGACTCTGTGTAAGCTCTGCTCAGCAGTAACTAAAACATCCCTGTGACATCACAAATCCAAATCATAGCTCCATAGCAGATTCTACTAAGAAAATTAATTCTACCTCAGCCAAAGCCAGTAAAGCCAACTATTAGAAGACTAAAGTCTTCTATGCCCAGCTTGGTCAGTAAAAATGTATCTGCATATTTAATAATTTAGGACAGAGAACTATAGTCATAGCAAACTCATGTGCTACAGAAACTGTGTGAGGATATATTAAAAAGCACCATGATGCTCCATTGGCTGAGCTATAATTGCAGCTAACCTGCTACTAGCTCTTTGCCCACCATACTAAGCTTTCTCCTATGGTCTCCATGCAGGAATTCAATCTGAGAACTACTTTCTATGTTGCTCATGTTTAAAAGTGGCATAAAACTATTAAGGGAATGCTTATTCTTCCTTGTAACATGTTCAAGAATGTCAAATATGCTAGTGTACATTTGCTTACAAATTAATCAGGGTTCTAACATGTGTCATGGGATCTGTACCAGCTGAATGGAAAGACCAGGTTCTTAAACCTTCCCCTTTAGTACTTCCACTGAATAAGTAAATATTAAAAAAAAAATCCAAGGCTGAATTTATTTGTGTTGACTCTGTTGTCAGGCAATTAGTGTTTTTGATGTTGCTTCTGTTGTCACAATTCTGTCAGTTCTCAGGAACCTTTTTGTCAAAATAACAAAACAGAGGAGGTCTGAACTTGAAGTTGAGCTTAAAACCATTTAGAAAGGTCTAATGTCCATTCCATACTTTCTTTCTACATCAAAAAGCAGGAAAGAGGTCACAGGCTGTAATCTATGCCTTCTTCATTAGCTACCAGTGACAAGATAGACTGTTTTTTATTTAATATGAAAACTAAGTCAGTTGAGTCAGGCTGAGCAAATCTTTCTTGTTAAGAGTCACCATTTGTGCTAGCTGTGACTGTGCCAAAAAAAGCAAGTTTTAATGAATAGAATTTCCAGAAAATTAGTCATATAGGCATTATAATTATAAAAGGCTTTGAATCATACAGATACAAATTCCTGTATCAAATACAGATATTTTCTGTTGATAGAAAACCACCCTTTTTGATCACAAAACCAAGCTGTTTTCCCACTGATTTCTTTGACAGTCTGGAATAATCACCAGAGGACACATTGTTTAATCTGTTGTGTCATATAAACACACATTTTTCCTAAAGAGGGTTACACAGAGTGTTGATGTGTACTACTGGCCAGATCTGAATACAATCCAAGGAAATCAGAATCTGTCCACTGACTTGAGTCTGAATGTGACTTCAAAGAAGGCCGACCCCTGCTGATTGACATTAAATTCCTTTTATTCAGTTCAACGCCAGCATAAAAAAAGCTTAACTCTCCTTTATAAAGGGCTGTAATCTTCTCATACTGAGTTTAATGTCGTAAACCATTAATAAAAGTAGTCTTAAATATTCTTATTTTGCTTCATGATATTAATCAGGGCTTTCCTGCATATTAGTCCTTTTGTAAAAGAAAATTATTAACTGTCCTGACCAAGTAGGAAGCAATACACTCAAGGTATGGGCATCCCATTGCTAGGAAAAGAGGAAAGGGAAAATCTAATTAAAATCAGCTGGTGGCTTTTATGGTTAGCAGTAACACTACCTTGGAGCAATTTTAAAATCACTGTTGCTTTGTTGCTATTGGAATGGCTTTTAAATCATACCTAGGAATTTGGGGAATATGCATAAAAAATGGTCCTTGGGATCACTTTTCCTCCCCTTTACTGTACTAGAAAAGAATCAATCTGAATGACCAAGAAAACTGTGGAGGGATAGTGGTTTATCTGCATATCTTTTCCATGAGCTTTTTTTTTTTTTTGCTTCTCATGACTGGCTCTATACTTCACTGATGAAAGGCAAAGGTGGACTACAAAGTGTAAGAGAAATAATGAGATATAAAACTAAAACACCACCAAGAAAATATTCTTAAAAATGGAAAGGCAAAAAAATCACACTGTGGCCCAGGAAACTATTTCCTAGTACTTATACATATGTCTTGACACAGATCTCGTTCTGCAGTGATTAATTAACTTTTTCACTAATATATGCAAGCAGATTCAGTTTCCTAGGGGCATTCTAATTAATTAGTTTTTCACTCTGAATAATGTAGCTTTTCTAAACGGAAGCCTCCTGACTACATGTATTAATGGATTCTTTAAAATCTTTTGGCAGTTTTCTTATGTTCTGCTTTGAATGTCACAACAGTGGAGTGCTAGCTACAAAAAACACTCCACTAACTTTTTAGAAAGGCTTTGAGGCTAAAAGAATCAGCAGTATCTTTTATCTTTTGTTACTTGAAGTTTAAATAATGCTCTCCCTCCCTCCCTAGTCAGCAAATAGTACAAAGCCAAATCAAGCTCAAGTTTAAGTAAAGAAAGAAAACAGCCAGATACAAATGAAATGCAGAGACACAGTGATCCAAAATAAACAAATCCTGACACACATCATTACTAAAGCACACACAGAGGCCATTACAGCAACTAAAAGGGAATGGAAAACTAGCAGCCAACAGTATCAGTTTTCACTCAATGTCCCCATCTGGGAGGGGGAACTGAATATTTACTAACTTATTTATTTAGCTTCTGTCTTACATTTATGCATTTATTTAGGTACTTTCAATTCCCAGTTAGAACTCTAGGCATTTGCATGACACAAAATCAATAGGTTTATCCTCCACTTCCAGTTTAGGATGTTGCATGTTTACTGAGCTATAATAAATCCAATCCTCTTAGCTTTACTACCATAAAATTGCAGAAACTGTTCTTCATCTGACAACACAAGGCCTTCCCAAATACTGAAACATCCATTTCTCCAGAATTCCAGTATCTCAAATATATGACAAAAACTAACAAAAGCCACACCTTTGCTCATACTGGGCAATCAACCCAGCAAATACCCTACTGTGTAAAATACCACTTATTTCTTCCAAAATACGCTGTCCATCTTCCTTGTATTCATCTGAACCAAGCTAAAAGACTATTGACTCCCTAGCTTTATGTGCCTGATAAAGCCTAATTAACATCACTGAAGAACACAAAACACTTTACTGTACCAATGTCTTGGCAGCTGACATTTTTCTGGTGGCTTTTCTTGGTTTGCCACTCTTAAATCTCAGTAATATCTGGCCAGGTGTAGGTTGGCCGGACATCAGAAGAGCCCTGGTTTTAGGCAAACTGCCTCAAATGATATAGGCAACGACCTCAAATGAGCCTTCAAAAGAAAACTACTGCGCTTCCTAAGTGCATTTGTGTCATCTGCACTTCCTATTGATTTTCTATTAAGATTTATGCAGAGTGTTTTTGCTTTGTGAACATCTCCAGCTGCTATTGAACTACAAATAACAAAAAGTAAGTGCAAATTTTTTTTCCCCTCACCATCAAATGCAAATGAAGGTGGACTTGAAAATGGCAACTACTTGCCAGCAGTCATGGAAAACAATCATAAACTGAAGGAATCCAAGCAGAATATTTATTTATCCACCCAAACGTATCTATCCCTTTTCAAGACTGACCAGAAGACTTTTACAGGCATTTGTATTTCTCTAAAGAGCACAAAGGACTCTTCAGTGATCACATCTGCCCCAGAACATTTATTTCTCTTATCTTCTAAATAATGATTTCTTCTATCTATCTTCTACGTGCTGCTTTTCTCCAGATGCATTTTCACAAAGGTGTTTTTGGTGGATCCACATGACAGTCTCATCATTTGTTTCCTTCTTCCTTTTTGTTAATGTACCATTTTTACTCAGAGTTTACTGTATTCACAGAAGTTTCTATGAATCAAAATGCCTCCAGAAAGCCACAGCTTTTGAATAATCATCTAGCTAATCTGATTCCATGAAATACTCAAGCGCACTTCCTGAGATCAACTTGAGTTAAAGTGTGAATAGACTATTTTGTGAGTGAAACTATATTTTAACATGTTTTGACATTTTAATCAAAGGAACCTAATTTCTCCTTGTGCATTTCCCAAGCTCAAATGATATATTCAAAGCAAGTGGAATTTCTGAGACCATGTGCTTTAGAAATGCTTTAGTAATTGTACAGTAAGAAAGTTTTGGGCTTTGACACATGTTTTCAGAAGCTTACAGAACAGTAAAATATCTGTCATATTTTGAACTGTGACAGAAACTAAGGTATAGAATGGTCTGTAATTTGTGAGTCACATCTGACAGCTGTTATTCGAAAGTCCAGTTTTTGCTAAATTAACAGTACAGGTATGTGGAAAAAACCCACTATGTAACTGAAGGCATAATTCATTATAAGGGATGACTGCCAGACTTCACAACAAAGCCAAAGATCACAGCACACTAATGTATCTTTGTTACAAACCTAAGGATTTTCATTTCCCAAAGTATTTTCTACACTGGGATCCTCAAACTCCTTCAAATATCCCAAAATCTCTAGTTTGAGGCACTTCTGATTTACTTACATATATGTGGGACCTGGGCCACCAGCAGCTAATGCACCTTGTCCAGAGCCTCTAAATCCTGACATTTACACACAGGACTACTTTTGCCCCTACTTCTAATATCCTACAGCATATTACACTATGAACACATAGTCTTTGCAAACCTTTAAAGTGAATCCAAAATTTCAAGTTACAATTAATCAATGAATTTCTGGTTGCTTTGAAAATGATGTTATTTGTGATGTGTAACACAGGCAGTCTGTGGCTAACTGGAGCGTCACACCTCTCCCTACACACCATCCCACAGCCATTTTCATTTTGATAGCTAACAAAGGGGCAGGACAAAAGACATAAACGATTTTCCCATACGTTAAGAATTTTTGCCCACAGCCTGTTTCCTACAAGCAGTCCTATATATGTTGAATCCCATCCGGTGAGAAAAATGTGAATTTTTCCAGTAATTTGGTTATTACCAGGTAGTTAGTAATAGCTCTTGAATTGCTAAAGTTGGGGAGAGTGAAAAAGTTGTCCCCTACCAAAATCTATTGGACAATGCAAGATGGAAGGAGAAAAATAACTGCAGCACCCATCACTCATAACATACTTAGAAAAAAGCCAGGCTCAATCTAGGAGAAAGGAATGATAATAAATATTACACAAGAGGAACGAGCAACATTACCATGCTTTGAAAAATGTCTTAGTAATATAATAAAAATTACCTTATGCTGTATACAACAATGCATGGCAGCTAAGCAGTGCTTCTAAGTATATTACTATTTCCCTGGCCAGAAATCTGTGCTGTTAAGAAATGGTATCCCCTCACTCTATAATGTAAAATTCACTTGTGCTCCCCTCCACTCCCCATTCCAAATAGTGCTATTTCAAAATGGCTCTGGAATTTACTTTCCTATCTCAAAAAGAAAAATGTTATTTCAAAGAAGAAGTTAAATGCTTGGAAGTACAAGGATTTTCTCTGTAAGAAGAAAATTTTCCTTTTCTCTTGTTTGAAACAATAAGTCATGATGGTTTTCAAGCTGACATATCAATTATGATGGGTTGATGGCTACACTACATTGCACTGCAGCAAATCAGGAAGCATTCATCTTGGAAAATTGAGAGAGTTACACAGACACAAAGACACACACACATTCCTCCCCCTCTTTACAGCTTTGCTGCAAATTCAGTTAAAAAAAATAAAAATAAAAAAAAAAAGAAAGAAAAAAGGACTGTAATTGACTCATTCACAGTGACAATTTAGCTGAAGCTCTGCTAAACATTAACCTCAAACTGGACACATGCACAGTTCTTCAGTAAGCTGGTGATGGGAAAAAAAGCATGCAAGCTGTTTCTCACCTGTAATATGGTAGCTAACCTGCCGATTGACATCAGATGTGTCTTCATCCCAGGTGCTCAGAACAGCCACAACTTCCCCTGGAGGGTCACTCTCCTTCACTGACCCTCTGTACACCTCATGCTCAAAGATGGGTGCGTTATCATTTATATCTGTCACGGTAACTGAGACCAAGGCGGTTGAGGATAAGGACAAAGCTTCCCCCAGATCTGAGGCCACCACTGCAAAGGTGAAAGAGGAATCCTTTTCATGGTCCAGATCCTTCAGTGTACTGATCCAGCCACTGTTGCTGTCAATGGTGAATGCTTCTGTGATCTTCTGCAGCTCCGATTCCACTGCCAGTGTGTATGTGACCTGCCCATTTGCACTTGAGTCTGCGTCAACCGCTTTGACTTGCATAAGTTTTGTTCCTACAGGCATCCCTTCCATTATTATAGCATCATAGCTAGCTGTTTCAAACACAGGCTTGTTGTCATTTATATCCAACACCTTCACCTCCACATCCACAGTCAGCACAACGTCTACCTTGTCTAACTGAATTGTGGCCGCAACTTTGAAGTGAAAGGCGGGATTTATTTCGTGGTCAAGTCTCTTATCCAATTTTATGAGCCCTGTGTCTTTCTCTATGATGAAAACCCCGTCTTTGTTGTTTTCAGGTAGCTCACCATTAACTGTGCTATACAAAGCACCCTGATTGGGCAAAACACGCAGAATGTCAATAGTACTGCCTATGAGGGTGTCTTCTGCCACGGTGAAAGAATACTGGGGTTGAGAAAAAGAAGGCAAAATGGTTTCTGGTGGTAAAACATGGATGTAGACAGGAATGAGGGAATGCTTTACAGGAATGCCACCATCAACTGCTTTGACAAAGAATGACAGAACAGTGTTTTTCAGGTGGTTAAAACCACCCTTGGTGACCATCCATCCATTATCTGGATCTATTTCAAGCAGATCAGCTACTGAAACAGAGGCTTCACTATACAGAGAATAGGTGATTCTGGAATTGGCTCCATCATCTGGATCTACTGCTTGCACTTGGGTCACCAAGTAACCTTTCCCAACATCTGCTTTGACACTTGCTCTGTATTCAACCATCATAAATTTGGGAGCATTGTCATTCTCATCCCCTACTATCACTCTCACAGTGCAAAACGTAGTCCTGCCACCTCCATCAAGGGCTCTCAAGAATATATCAATATCACTTTCCAGTGGGTTCTCACGGTCTAACCTCTCAGTTGTCAGAATCTGCCCATTTGCATCAATCAAAAATCGGTCCTTGGCAAAGTCATTTATTATGGAGTAGCTGATCTGGCCATATACACCTGAATCCCCATCTGTTGCCTTGACATGGATTACCTTTGTTCCAGGAGCAGCGTTTTCCCTAACCTCTGCAACATAAATGCTCTGCGAAAACACAGGGCTGTAGAGGTTGGCCCCAAGGATCTGTATGTGCACCTGAGCCGTGCTGGTGAACAGCCCATCTGACACAGAGACGTTCAGGCTGTACATGGGCTCCATCCTCTGCTTGCGGTGGTTGGAAAGGGTGATAACACCGCTCTTGCTGTCCATAATGAAACTGGTGCGATCGTTTCCTGAGAGGATGCTGTACTCCAGTCTGTCGAAATCAGAGCTGTCGGCATCAGAAGCTTGGACACAAGTCACAAAATGACCCCGAGGTGCCAGTTCACTCACATATGATTCATATATTAATTGGTTAAAAACTGGAGGGTTGTCATTCATATCTGTTATTGAGATACTAACGAGAACTTCACTGCTCAGAGGTGGGAACCCATTGTCAGTTGCTCTGACTTTCAAGCTGCACTGCTGTATGAGTTCATGATCCAGCATCCGGGCTGTCAAAATTAGGCCACTGCTGCTGTCTATATGGAAATAGTCAGTGCTGTTAAAGGTGTCCTGGACTATCTGATACTGCACAATCTTGTTATTGTCAGAGTCAGCATCAGTAGCAACAACCTGCAGTACAGGAGTCCCAATCAAAGAAGCTTCAGACAGAGTAGCATTATAAGCTGACTGATCAAAAACTGGAGGATTATCATTAACATCATTCACAATCAAGTCCACAGTTACCTCAGCACGAGCACCAGTGAGAGCATCGCTGGCTCGCACCATCAGCTTGAAAAGAGAATTTATTTCATAGTCCAGTGGGCTGATGACACTCAGAACCCCAGTATCAAAGTCAATATTAAACTGGTTGTAGGGGTCTCCGTCAACAATGATATAAATGATACCCTGGCCTTCTGGACTGGTTGCATTTATGCTTAAAATTGGCATGTGCATTTCTACATCTTCATTCACGGAAGCTGTATAGAAGGGCTTGTCAAACACAGGCATTGCTTTGTTAACAATAGTAATGGGGAGCTCTACTGACGCAGACAACGATGGGTTGCCGCCATCTTTGGCAAGAATGACAACCAAGTACTCTATATTGGACAAATCAGAATTGAAGGCTTCTTTTAAAGTGACGCTACCAGATCCTCTATCAATTTCAAAATGTCCATAGTCTTCCTTCAGCAGGTATGACACCTCGCCATTGTCACCCTTGTCTTTATCAATAGCTGTCACTCGATATATCAGGGTACCAGGTTCAGCATCGACCTGCACAGCAGCGTAGTATGGAAGCCCTACAAACACCGGGGCGTTGTCATTTATGTCCTCAATGTAAACCCTCACCACGACTCGAGCCACACGGAGGTGATCTAGCTCACGGCTTGCTTCCACCACCAACTCATACAGCTCCTGTTCCTCTCGGTCAAAGGGGATGCCAGTGGTCTGAATGACTCCTGAGGTGGATTTGATTTTAAATTTGTTTCCTGGGTTTAATATGCTGTATTTCAAAGGCTCGTTGAGGCGGTTGCCAACAGCATTCACCACAGCGATCTTTGTGATATTGGTGCTGTTTTCTGAGATAGAGGTGGAATAAAAATTTTGTGTGAAATGGAGCCCACTATCCATAGCTTCTTTTACCATTATTGTCACCATAGCAGTGCTATAAAATTTCCCATCAGATACTCTTACTATTAGCATATAATGGTCTTTGGAGAGACTATTGTTTTTAATGGTGAGTACCCCTGTGCTTGAGTCAATTAAAAAATGGTCCATATTGCCTTCAATTATACTAAATGTTAGTTCTGGAGGGATCTCTGAATCTGGGTCTGAAGCTTTGACTTTGAGAATCTCAACACCAATATATGTGGGCAGGAGCAAGACTGTCTCAAATACAGCCTGGCTGAAGACTGGTGGGTTGTCATTGACATCAGTTACCTCAATGGTCACTTCAACTGGGCTCTCTGCTGTAAGCTGGGGATTCCCACTGTCTCTTACATGAACATGGAAATGGAAGTGGGCTATCGTTTCATGATCTAAATTTGCAATTGTTCTGATTGCACCTGTGCTGGAATCTACCGTGAAATACTTTTTTGCAGTTGATTCAACAATCTGGTAGACAAGCAAAGCGTTCTGGTTGCTGTCAGCATCCGTGGCACGTATCACGAGGGGACTGTTATTGGCGCTCCGGACCACGCTGTTCACAGGAGCAGCTTCGCTTATGCTGCCCGAGTACTGAGAGAAGAGAAAAACTGGTGGGTTATCATTTTCATCAACAATCTGAATATTCACAGTGGCATTTGATGCCATGCCTGCCATATTTGTTGCCTGTACGATGAGCTGATAGGAGGAAGCACGTTCATAATCAAGAGCCTTTTGACTGGTGATCACTCCAGAATATGGGTTTATGGTGAAGACTCCATCAACATTGCCATCTTTAACCTCATAAACTAACGTGGACTGACTGATTGCAGAGAGAGAAACGACTGAGGTACCAATATCCACATTTTCATTAACCTCTGCTTGGTATTCTTTTAGAGTGAACTTAGGATGGGAGTTATCTGCCATTGTCACAGATATCCGCACAATTGCTGTTGCAGACAGCGCTGGAGAACCTTGATCAGTCACTTTGACTGACAAAACAAACTGTCCCATTGTGGTTAAGTCTGGCTCCTTGAGTAAAGTAATAATGCCTAAAACTGGTTCAATCTTGAATGTGTTTCCCGTGTTTCCTAAAACAAAAACATTGGAATGAGATTAGAAATGAAATATGATTCTCTTGATGATAACTTAAACCAGGAGCAACAAACTGCAGTTTTAAAGGCAGTTACTTAAAAAACCCCAAAAAACCCCCACACATAAAAGTATTCTAAAGGCCCTTCCAGCCTTTCTGCTAATTAGAGAGCTCAGGAGATGCTATAGGTATTCAAAGCATCAGAAACTCAGGTGTTGCTACCTCTATATCTTGCTTCTTAGTACCAGCATCTGAGCAAGAGCTGCATGTACATGACTCCTACTGAAGTAAGGAAAAGCACTCCTAAATTACAGAAATTAGTCAAATACATGTACACCTAAGGCAAAGAAATGAGATCAGAGGCTAACAAGCCAATTACATGACTAATGGATAACAACTCAGGCTCCTAATTGAATGGGATATTAAGAAACCATACAGGAGATTACAGTAGTTCAAGACTCAAAGAACTGAATATAAAAAGGTTAAAGTGGCATTTAGAAAAAATAAAACAGAGCAAATAGCATAGAAAAGAGATTCAAGTGTCTTGTGGCACAAAGGTTTATCATATGCTCTCTGAGGAGGATGAATCCAGATGAATGAGATTTAGCAGAAAATGTCATGAAATGCCTGTTACAACATGAAAGCATGGATATCACTGACTGTATAAAGGTGAAAAGAGTAAGTTCAAATCAGAGAACTTTTGGGGGGCCTTTGTTTCTTTGTGGTCTTTTTGTCAATCTCTTCTTCAGCAAGACAGATTCAAAACTTTATGTATTCTCACCCTGTAATTAGAGATTACCTTTAGCTGGCAATCCTCATTTTGCTGTTTACTGAGTGCTTGCTGAAGTAGAAGATGCTGCATATATATATGGCATATATAAGCATACAGTCTCTTTTTCTGCATTTGATTCTAAATGCAAACAGCATATACTGAGTTACAGCAATTTCAATCACTTTACTATGTTCCCTCATTCAGGATGTGAATTGTAATTCACATCACAATAATTAGAACTGTTTCCACTCTACAGCCAAGCATCCATCTCAGGCTAGGAGAGAAATATATCTCAGGTGATATACAACAGGGTTTTTTTTTTAATAGAGATTGTTACAGGTGCTGTGCAAAGAGCAATAAATGTAGCTGGAACACCAAATACACGGAATCCTAAACGAATGTGAACTATTTTAAGATATGATTCACTATCTGTTGTAAACTCTGGAGGCTAATTTAAGCTACATACTACTCTATGTAGTTCAATACTGGTAGTGGCTTTCTATTTATACCCTTCCTCCCAGATCAGTAAAGTTTACTAGCTAAATCAAAAATTGTGCTATTCACTCAAGAGGTGAGATACTTCCAGAGCTACAAATTCTCATAAAAATCACGGTATCTGTCACATTTACAGACACTAAAAATGCTGCTGCTGTTATTTTGTCAGTGCTTGTTAATACAAATAATTTTGAGCCACTGACTGCCTCCTGCAAAGCCAGAGCTGGTTCTTCTCCTTTAGGAATTTCTTATGAAATTACACAAAATCCACTTTCTTTACCAATTGCTCTCTTCAGAGCAATGTTAGATGAGCAATTCCCCTGAATCAAAGGGCTGTGTACAGTCTGAATTCTGCAGTTAAAATCAGTATCCTCAACTGCACATTTTATGGATCACAGAAACTACAGCAGCAGCATACTGAATTTTGATGCATCTGAGATTGGGACATCTAACTGGAGGAGTGTGAGCCTTACAGCAAGTGGAAGCTGGAGGTCTGACATTGCAGAGAGAGCTCATGATGAAACAGAAACAGGCTGTAATGAAATAGAGAGTCTCTAGAAATCATCTAATAGCCAAAGCATCTTTTCTAATCATAATATTTTTCTGTCTGCATCATGTATTACCAGCGTAATGGGAACCATACTCCTCAGACATCAGGATGCTCTTTATATTGTGGTGGCACCTCTAGATGATTGGGAACCCGTAAAAGTAATAAGGTGTCAAGAAAAAGCTGGGAATAGTCTTGAAAAAGACTGCCCCAGGAACCTGATATAGTCTACTCAAAATTTATTCCATAAGGCCCAGTGTTATCCTGTCTGGGCACGTGTAAGATTGACCCTAATTTAAGTTAAAGGCCACTTGGGAAGTACTGAGAAATAACTGCTTAGACCAAATGCAGTGCATAAAGGAAATATTTGGTTTGCAGTGCTAACATCTTCCTCATTCTAAGTTCAACACTTTCAGCTGCAGAAGACTTCACCTTCTGGTTTGCTGAAGGTAATCTCCTTCCACAGAGCATACAAGAAAAAATGTTCCTTGGGTCTTCTCTAAATTTCAGGTTATATCCTCATTATTTAAGGTGTGAGCTTGAATTATATTAAGCTAAATCAGTATGAGATGGTGTAGATATTCTTGTTTCATTAGTTATTTGTCATTTAGCCTGTTCCTAATTGAAATAAGCTATCCTAGCTAGTAACAAGTCTTTATAATAATATAGGGATAAACAATGATCCAGTAGGATCAGAGCCTAATCCAAGGAAAGACATGTGATCTTCCCTACATGGGTACAATCTGAAGTACCTGTGACTTTGTTTTATGGCAATACAAGTTTCAAGTTTTGCTAGTATTACAGTGGAAAGATTCATATGATGAATAAAACCCCTAGGTAGAAATGAAACATAACAAAATTCTAAGGTTACAAATTTCTAATTCTTTCTTAAGAGAGGTACCCCCCTCTTATATATCTGTCAATGGTTTATCTCAACAATAATTCTTAACTTCTGATTCATGTGACCCAGGGAAACTTACATTCACTTGCATGTGTGTTAGAGATAATGCAAATGTTTTACTACTGTGCTGTTGCACCAGTAGAAGAATGATTGTGCTGGTACAGATTATGTGCTGAATGCAAATAGCCAGAGTTTAACAGCAAATAAAATTTTCATCTGGTATCATCATGCCCTCTCTTAGTTTCAAGAGACCTTGTGCCATTAAAATGCTGTGGCAGAAGTTTTAGCATAGCCCTGTTCATAGTCTCTGTGCTCCTCTGGTCCAAATACTGGCAAAGATATCAGGACATGTCCACTCTTGGGGCATTTTTTTATGGAGATTCCACTGTACCCTAGTCTGAAACCAGAACTCTGAAAACAAGTCACTGGCTGCAGTTTTGAGTAACTATCTTCTGTGATGGCTTTGACCCAAAAGGTAAACAAAGACTTAAAGGTAACAGTCTCTCTAGCCATCTGGTGTAAATGAATGTCACAGAATAACAGAATGGCTGGGCTGGAAAGGGACCACTGGAGAGCACCTGGTCCAACCTTCCTGCTAAAGCAGGTTCACCTACAGCAGGTTGCACAGCATCCTGTGGGGCTCTGAACATCTCCAGAGAAGGAGACTCCATAATCTCTCTTGGGCAAACTGTTCCAGAATTAGTTTGTGCTGACGGGTTTTGGGTATAGTAGCTTCAAAATAAAATTTAAAAAAGAGACCAACAAAACAACAACTCCTTTGCCCATCTGTACAAGAGAAAGTAGACGAAAGAAGCTGAATTGTGTGTCAAGACAGATAACCATCACTGTTCTGTGTCTGGCATGATCCATGATACTTCATTTTTGGCCTCTATCCTAACCTGCTTCAATAGTATAGATAAGCTCTGCATTTTCTCCTTTGTCTTTGTCCAGAGCCGTGACCTGCAACACTGCTGATCCAACTGCTGCCGATTCAAACACTGAGGCTTCATACAATGGGCTGGTGAAGTAGGGACTGTGGTCATTGGAGTCTTCCACATTTATGATGACTCTGGCCAGGTTTCTTCTATAGGGGAATTCTTGATCTCGTACCTACAGAACAAGTGCATAGCACACAATTTGACAGTCATCTAATAAAACTTCACAAATATTACTCATCTGAGTGTGAATACTACTTTCAGTTCTATTTAATGCAAAGCAGTAAAAAAATCCATTTGTCCCAAAGAACAGTCTGAAATACATTCACCCACAGGATGGCAGATACTAAAATCAAAGCAACAGGAAAGAGCTTAGGGACTTTTTTTTTCACTTGAGAAAAAATTCATTGCAACTAACCACCATGACATGAATTTTTGAAGCGGCAACCACATGAGATCCTAAATTTGGGTTGAGGTTTGCAAGAAATTCCTGGGTTTTTTTTAATACTTGCTGAATGGTCATGCCTTTATCTTGCCATTGCCTTCTTTACAGCATATAGACATGTCAGTCTAGTGCTTGTAGCTGCTAATGGACTACTTAATGATTGTATACGTAGATGATGGTACCAACAGTAAACAGAGCAGGAATCACTTCACAAAGTGCTGGTAACTGCCAACAAAGTTACCACAACTGTCTCAACCTCATCCAAAATACCTCAGCACTGCTTCAATGATAATCCTGCCACCACCATCTCCCCAAAATTTAGGTTCTTCTTAAACAGAGGAGAAGACCTGTTGTATCAGGTGGAGATCAAAACCAAGCACCAGGGAATTTCCTCTCTTGGCCATGTTTTTCTGCAATTCATCTCATAGCTATTTCTTAGTCTGCTTGCCAAAGGACTTGCAACATTTTACTTTGTGAGCAGAGACCACACCCAGCGGCTCCTTGCTGCATCTCACAGTGGCTTTTTGCTTCCAAGACCCTAGGAAGCAAAGCCCTGCCAAAGATGCTACTGTACCTAGCACACCATGACTAGTTCCTCAGAAGGCCTCTGCTGCAGAAGCCTTAAGTGGTTACAGTGGACTATAATGTTTAGGCTAACACAGGGGGGTTTTATTTTGTTTTGGTTTTTTTTTTTTTTAATTTAAAAGAAACGTCCATGAAATACAATCTCTACTTGAAAACAGACAGATTTATGTTCTGTAGTCTAGGCACACCAAGCAAAAATTGGTAATTAACTTTTTTCTGCATACCCAAAGATTTGGAAATGTAGATAAAAGAAAGCTATTTTGTATATCAACAGTTTATGTACTGAAGTAAGTCCATAAAGGTAAGTTATAAATGAGGCTTGTATTCAGAAAGGCTGTACCTTTCTCCATGGCAAGAAAGGAGTTATCTCCCTGAGAATAACTTCTCAAATAACTTTAAGCCTCACTTCAGAAACTCTGAAAATCACCTTAAGGGAGAGGACCAGATGCCAAGAGATTAAATAATTTCCTGCTTGTTCTCCCTTGAGATAGAGAATCATATCACATTCCATACAATGAATTCACAATAAAGTTGCCCAAAAAGCTGAAATAAAAACTGTGAAATAAATACACAGCAGGGCAGGCAAGATTAAATTAGTGGCAACTTACTGAACTGAGTCCTTTGCTCAAGTGAAGACTACTACTACTCTATGTATGTACCTGAGGCAGCCATGACTGTGGCCAAACCAGAGGGAATACTGCATTCTTACCATGACATTAAGGATGTGCTTATCTTGAGCTTCGTGGTCTAATCTCTCAGCCGTATAGAGAACCCCAGTGTTGGGATCAATTCTGAATTTTCTCATGCTGACTGTGTCAATGCTGCTGTGAATAGTGTAGCTCAGCTTATGCTTTTCATCTCTGTCTATAGCTTCAATTTGCAGAATTTCAGTATCAGGGAGGATGTCCTCTGAAATGGTGACATCGTAACTTGGCTGAGAGAATTCCGGGCCATTATCATTGTTATCCAACACTTTGATAAGAACCTACAGTAAATAAAAAAAAGAAATTCAAAGTTATTGAAGTCTAGTCAGACTACTGAATAAGCACCTAAAGAAATGCAATTTATTTTGAATAGCTGAAGATGTTATGCTGCTGCATGGTGGGACTAAGAAACATTATTTAATATTACATGCTTACTTTTCAGATCAAGTGAAATAGAAAGGATTTGACTTTGGAATTAAAATGTTCCCAACTGTAAGAACTACTCAGAGCCCGATAAAGAAGCCCATATTTTAGTATCTATAGAATGGAAATTATTTTATAAGGAAAGGTTTTGTCCTTCCTTGTAACTGCCTTGGTTACAAGAGACTTCTAGAACTATTATGTAATTTCCTTTCCCCTTCACTATTAATAAGGCTATAAAAGAATCCTTTTCATGTTGCTTAAATCTGCTTTTTATACAATCAAGATCCAGCTGAATCCTGTGTTTTCTGCCCAGTTGCAGAATATATTGCATTGGGGCTTACTGGCAAGGTCAAATTATGACAGCAGTGGAGACTTCAAGTTGCTGTGACATCTCAGATTGCTCTTAAACCCCTTGAGAACACAACCACTTTAACCACAAGCACACCCCACACAGATCAGTACGTACCACCAAGGACAGCTGATCTCAGGGCACTGGTGACACAGAAGGATTATTTTTTTTGTTACATCCTTGTTCTTCCTTTGCCAGTAATGGTGGTCTTTATTACCAACTAATTCACCTTCCACTCCAACGCCTATTTGCCTCCTTTCTGTTGCAGTTTATGAATGGTAGAACACTGCAAATGTGAATGAATGCTGT
Source organism: Polioptila caerulea (assembly GCA_013397295.1). Lineage (NCBI taxonomy): Eukaryota > Metazoa > Chordata > Aves > Passeriformes > Certhiidae > Polioptila > Polioptila caerulea. The sequence continues at coordinate 265,918 of VYXF01008385.1, forward strand.
GCTCTTTGCCTCAAATCTGTCTTTAAAACTTCAGTATTGATCCTTAAGGAAACTCGGAGAGGGGGAGAACAGGCCAGGGTGTAGCTCCTGCTGCCCATTCCACCCATTTCAATATATCACAAACTGACTCTGATAAATAACAAGAAATTACTATTTTCCAAGCCTTGCCTTTCACAAGTTAAGTTATGCATGCATCGCTCTGATGACATTTTATGGGTTTTGCCATTGGAGATGCCACTCCCTAGGGAAAATGTGCTTTCCAGACTTCTTATGCCACAGATTGCTATGGGCAGTGTGGCAGCAAAACCCTTGACAAACTGTGTAATACTGAAAGCTGGAATCTGAAGAGTTGACTCTTTTTCAGTACTAGAAAAAAAAAAGTATCTTTCAGAGAACATGCCTGTGAAAGCACACACTTAATTTTACAGTAAGTAAAATGGAACAATCTTTTTATTCAAAGGCTTTGGAATAATTAATAGTCCAATTAATGACTTGGGAAAGGCCAGGAACAGGACCCTTTGGTCAGACTAGGAGACCTGACCCATCACTCATGATATTTTCTTTGTTGCTTTGCTACTTGGCTCTTTTTTAAGCAAGTATTTTATTATTTTGCTTGATCAAGCCCTGTTCACCCATACCTTCTTAACAGAAGGAAAACACAGCTATACATTTACTGCAATATTGCACAAACAGATGTTGGCCTCAGAGAGAAATGAAACTTTAGATTTCCACGATATGTGGAAGAGTTTGCAGAATACATTACCAGAAGGAACATGAGCAGTTGTAAGAAGCAGTCGTAATGAACTAGCCTGGGAACTGTTCAAAAGACAGCTGAAATAAAATGCTCTGTAAGTTAAACGGCATAAGACTTGCATTCCATACAATTTCATTTTCACCAGATTATGGCACACCAGAGTGAAGCAGGGTGAAGCCTATATTAAGTTATGCTTCAGTCTTGGACACATAGCAATAAAACTGGGGGGGAAATATACATTGCTAGGCCTATAATAATGATGAGGAGTTACTTGGCTTTTTATACTTTTATTGTTGCTGTAATATATCAAAGCATGTTTCTGATCTGACTGAGGAAAAAAATCCACACAAATCTATGTCTTGAAAATATGTGAAGAAACTAGTTGTAACATATGAAAGAAAGCCTGAGGAAAATATTAAAGACATGAACTCTAATCTAATGGGAAAGAGAGCCAGTGCTGAATCACTTTTTTTAGTGTAAGAAAGAGAGAAGCAATAGGAGTTGGAGATAATCAGTGTTTAATACTTATAGATATTTTCTTGAGCAGTTTTGATACTCTCACTCCTTGACAGGTACCACTGTAACATGACTGGATTATTTTACTGTTGCACTGCTAACACAGATAATTTATTTTTCTTTTCATTCATGACCAAAAACTTTGTCACATATCATTTTAGACAGTCCAACAGAGAAAAGGAAAAACTTTTCAAATGGATTGGAAACACCAAGAGTGTTTGACTCCACTGATGCTATTACAGCACAGCCTAACTTGAATGAGTAAGCTCTCATGTGAGGGACAGACTTGTATCTGCCAATTTATTTTTAAAATTGGTGTGTGCAAGCTGAAGCTGTTCCAGAAGACAAAAAACATAAATATACAGAAACACACCAATGTGTCTTAGAAGTGCTTACTGCTACAGAAGTGACATCCCATTTTGTTTGCATGGTATATAATCACCCCAGAGCAGTTATTCACTTCCTATAATATCTAATGTATTTTGGGATTACTGGCAAACTGAGAAAGCAGAAGAGGACATAAAGGTTTATCCATCCCAAGGCTTGCACTATGACTGTCCAAGCCATGGCTCCAGGATTTTTGCCTTCACTCGACTGCCCAAACTGAACAGGGTGGGACTGAATCAGCACCAGAGACCAAGGGGAACCCATGAGACTGTGGAAATTACAGCATGGATTCACAGAGCAGCATTTCTTCCCACTGAAAGAGGTGTAAGTTATTGCCCTGACACACAAATGGACATGGTCATGCTTGGGGAGTGCGAGGCGTGGAGGGGGAAAAAGATAAAAAAATTGAAGCCCTCATTCACTGTGATAATCAGACTTACAGGGAGCTATGCACTTAAAATTGCTTTGATCATGGCAAAACCCCCCTTTTTGTCCTTTTTCTTTCCTCTCTTTCACTTCACATCTACTGTAAGACTGATCAAGTGCCTGTTTAAGTGGCAGGCATCTTCCTCCCTAGAGATGCCAGTATTTTAATGATTTGTCAAGTGATCCACATTGAAATACACATTATTTATTACATACTTTGCACTTCAACAGCCACTTCCATCTGGAGAAGGAAGGCAGTGGGTTAGAGATGCTAATGAATAAAGAAGTCATTATTGATTCACAATTTCTTCTATTTAAGCAGTTAAGAGTATTTCTAATTTTTGTCAGCTGTCCCTCAAAATCCCCGAGAGCCGAATGTAATTTTAACACTTCTCTCCTTTAATAGAGGAGGGGTGTATTTTCCTTGCAACAAAAGAAAGTTAGGTTATATATGGGAATACTGATTATACAGAGCTCTGTTAAACCTATAAATGGAACTCTTTAATGTTCTTAAAAACTGAGCTATCTTGAGAGTTACTTAAAACAAAATCAGGTAAAAGAAAACGGAGTTTTAGTCCCATTTTAAATAGATATTAGTCCCTTGGTTCTTACAACATTTTTGAGGAGCAAGTGACCCCATATTCTGCCCAGGAAAACAATGCCTTGCAGTAAGGTTACCAAAATCACAGGTGAAGTGCAGTGGTAAAGCTGGGAAAGGTGTTTTAAGTTTATATTTGAGCCACAACCCTTTTATTAGGTTACCTTAAAATGCCATTCTTCCTATCTAGGTTTCTGCTCCAGCAGGATATCTTCTAGTAAGATGTATTTAAAAGGAAAGAAAGGAAAATGTGACACTGACAGGCACCAGGCACATAAAAAAACCCCCGATCCCTCAAACATACATGAAGTTGAGGAATCTGAGTGCCACCAGATTGTTAATACAAGGAGTTTCTCAAATTCATTTAATAGCTGCCAACTTTGGGCATAAAATCTTGGTACTATTGGCAAATTTCCCACTGACTTCAAAAGGATCAGCGAAAGGGTCCTTGAAGTCTTATGCTCTAGCCAGCTGGTAGCACATCTTTCACCTCAAATCAAGTGTTACACTACTGAAGTGACTCAAAGACTCCCAGTGTCTGTGTAATTTACTGTTTTCTACCCTTTTATTCCCAAATGGAAGATATGGCAAGTATGAGCTGTGTGGCATAAATATCCTTATTACTGCATAGGTGCCCGGGGTGTTAAGCTGTGATAATACCCATTGTGTAGAATCAAAGCCAGGATTTAAAAGTTTCCCAACACATCTCCAAAAGGTGATGAATGGAAATGTTTACTGTTTGTTGGCTGCTAAGTAGGGATTCCTCTTTGCTGACACTGTTCAAGATTACTGACTGAACTAGTTTCCATTAACAAACATTAGCTGCAAGTCTTTTTTTCCACGCTCATAAAGCCAACATGCAGCAAACCAGTCTCTGCCTGGTTCTCCTTGAAAGCCCATATCTTTTCCAGTGCACTGTGGCTTCAGAAAGGCAGGCTTGCCTCCTTCTGTGTCCATTGTGTGGAGCCTAATTTATAGTCTGAACAAGCGCTTCACTATAAAAGATTTGCTGCTCCCTGCTCACTTCCTATTTCCCACAGTTAAAGCAAGTTTCAAATAAAGGAATCACAGGCCTCCAAGATTACAAATTAGGCAAAGTAACACTCAGAGCATTAGCAAAGACTTTGTACTCAAAATGGTAAGTGAAAGGCCTAGAGAAATACAATCAAATTAAAGCAGGACAAAACCTAATGCAGGAAGTCTCTCCAAAGCTGTTTTTAATGTTGCCTGTAACAAATACCTTTGGTTTAGGCACAGACATATTTGAGTGAAAACTGGGTAAATGCCAGCAACTGCTTTAGAGATATTTGAAGCTGGAAGAATCTGCTTGGCTAATTGCTTGGTCTGGGCACCATATTGTAGTATAACCTATTAAGTGTCTGAATTATTTAAACTAAAGTTAAACTTCTGTACAGGTTTTGAAATTTATTTTGATTTAATACTGCTTTCAGTGTTACCACGTAGCTTTATTTTCTACTTCCTGCAAAGGTTTTCTTTCCTCCAAACCCCAACTTTAACATAAAAATTCAGCTTCCCTACCTCCCTCGGTGGCCAGTTATTCATACTTTACTGTGTTCTTTGCGCTATGTTAAAATTGAAAGAAAAATCTTTGCTTCACAGGCAAGGCAGTGCTGAGATTACTGGATGTGACAGGAAAAAAAAAATCAAGGACTGGTTTGGTTACAGTTTGGAGGAAATGTTCAACAGCGCAAAAGCGAAAAATTGGATTGAATTCCCACGTCTCTTTTTCTGCCCTAGAAGAATCCACAGCCCAGAACTGCTTCTGGCAGGCTCTAAGGTCTTATCTACATTTTGGCCATGGTCTTCTAAGAAGAGCTTTTCATCATTCATTTAAGAGAACCACCCTCACCCAGGGTGACTGATCAGCTCCTCTTAAGAAAATGTTGTAAAGAAAAGCTGATCTCAGGAAAGTGAGACAGAAACTCAAGAGTTAAAAGTCAATCCTCAGCACAAGAATAAATTAAATTCCAAAACCTTCAGCAAGAAGAGACAGAAAGGGGCAATGAGCAGTAACTTCTGTCTGCTCTTCCAGTCTGGTTGGCTCCAGCAGAAGGTATTGTAAGCAAAAATGTATTGATCTGCAAAAACATTTCAGAGGGAACTGCATGTTACCCTCTGAGTGCCCACTCTACTGGGAAACAGTCAGGTGGTTTTGTAATATGTGAAACAATTTTTTGCCTCCTAGCTTGGAAGGAACAGCCTCCATGCCCTAACACATCTTTTCTATAGCAGTTAACGATGATGAGATGGAGAAGGTAGGAAAATAAGGAATAAAACCATCTTTTTCACATAGTAACATCACTCCAGAGGCTGTTCTTACAAAAATACATTTATCTGCTAGGACAACATTCTCAATAAAAGTGAAACATTATAATAACTTAAATGATAGCTGAATGATTCCTCCCTGTACTCTGCTTCTGTGGGTATTTTAGCAAAACTCAAGAGTATGCACTACAATAAGTAAATAAATGTTATTCTATTCCTCTGTTGTACCTGTATGTAAAAGATCTGAGTTGTTCAGTAAAAAAGGGGTTTGGGATAAACCTCATTCATGACCAGCAGAATTTCTAATGTTTCGGAGACAAAATTGTGGCAGGAGCAGCCAATTGGATGCCATTAAAATGATTCTTTGTGGGGAGAGACCTCTCTGCTCAAGGGCACAAGACACTTTTGCAGCCACAAGACACTTTTGCAGTGTGGCAGGGAGCAGAGGCATGGCACAGAGCTGCTGTCCCGGCTCTCTCTCCAGCACACTGGATACAGAATCCCCAATCCCTCTGCCAGGCCAACAGCTCGCCAGGCAGCTGCAGGAGTTGTGTGTCGTGGGAATTCAGAGCAAACATATGCCTTCAGCCTTTAATAAATGACTGCGTGGCCTCAAGCAACCATGGATAAAAGAAAGGGAAAAAGCAAAAACTCTCCCTGGCTAAGTCAGGAGATTTAGCCATTCTAGAAGTTAATCACCGTGACTGAAGTTTTATACCCACACTTCAAATATATAAATCAAACAAGTCAACTTTTCTTTGTATTTTTCCTTCTCCATCCCTTCCCATCCAAACTGCTTCCTGGATGGTTTGGGCTTAGATGGAGGGGCAGCATGGTGAGTGGCTCAACAAATCCTGGCACTTTGGTTCTCACTTTGGAAACTGCAGTTCTTTTGGAAACCTTGATCATGCCCAAAACAAGTAGGTTTTTTTACAAACACAGAAAGTTTGTAACTTTTTTTTTGTTGTTGTTAATGCTCCTTATGTTCTTTTTGCCTCTCTTCACAACAGTGAATCATTATTACAACAGATGTAACTTTTAAATGGAAGTGTTTTCCTTCCTCTCATGGTACAGTAATGAACAGTGGGCACAGCAAGGCATGAAGGAAGTGAACAGTTCATCGGAGTTTAAGGCATGCAGGAACATTGCTGAAGAAACTTCACCAAGTCCATGCCAGGGATCATGTTACCTAAACAAAAATCTTTGGCATTTTTATGCAGTATTTTACCACCTCCAACTGTATAATAGACAAAAGGCCAGGAAGTGATAAAGGAAAACAGGTGGGGTGGAATAAAAAGCAAGAGCATTCCATTGCACACGGTGATCATCAGCTGTTTCATAATAAACCATCATACTTTGAGGGAGCCTTTAAATTATTTTATTGTTATTCAAGGGGATGTATTTATAAAATTACTTTCTACCTGCTTCATCTTCACCATAACTTCCTGCAGCTACAGTTAAAAATTCAAGTGGTACTGTGCACATAGAACAAAATACTTAAAATGTTTTATCAAAACTCAGAGTAAGGCCAATGAGTGCTATAAATAAAAAATCTATTCTATGACATTTTAAAATTAAACCTATCAGTTTCACATTTTTTCATTATTCTTCTAAAATGCAATTAAGATGAGGAAGGCTCCAAAGCACAGCCAAAAATACCATAGGAAGGTTTTGCAAAATGGAGCAATATATAGGAAGGCCATAATTCCAGCAGTTTTCAGATAACAATCACTTTTGAAATCTCTGCTGTGAAGACTAAAAGGAAACCCATACTTGGATGCCCTGGCCATAATTAAATAATTTAACAGTATCCACAGAGAGAGAAGAAGCTGGGGGTGGGAAGGGTCTGTACCCATCAGTGATTATTAATGCTACACTACGGCAGTTTGAAACTATCTTGCGTTCCTAAATGGGTCACATCACTGTTAAAAAAATGCTCAGGCTTCTTTTAGAATGCAACAGCTTTACTGAAATATGTTTTTACCATATGTTTTAATTAAAAATGTAGGAGTCTTATCCAACTAGGTCTTGAGGACTGTTATATGGGTCAATTTATTAAATCAAAAGCAGCAGAAACAATAAACACAATATCCATGAGAAGAGAAATTACTTTAATCCAGCATGTTTGAAATTCCCATAGCTTTTTAATATTTTTTTGGCTGAAATGTTTGCAAGAAAGAAAAAAAAGGTCACATTAGGCATTCAACACCATCTGAAATGTGGACTAAGAGTGTAGCCAAAATTTAAAAAGACAGCATAACAACAACAACAAAAAACTACTCAAGAGTTGAAGAAAATGCCTTATGGAAAGGGAACATAAAGAGGTCAGTCATTCTCCTTTGCTTGTCTACTGGAAGACTGGGAGGTGATTTGAGTACTTTGAGTAAGTGCCTTCCTGGGGAGAAAAGACTGTTTTTTAAACAGTTCCTTAATCGAGCAGAGAAAGGCATAACAGGGAACACGGGCCAGATATAACCAAGCTTAAAGTAAGGGATTTTTTTGGCAGAGATGCAATTAATTCTGAAACTAACAGAGAAAACAGTGGATTTCCTACCACCTAGCTTACTATCAACTGATGTTTTCATACAAGGGCAGATTATTGGGAGAAAACATCAGACATTTTAGGGCTGGGTTATAAACAGGATATATACACATGAATTCAGATTGAAAAAGCACTCAATGATTTAACAATTTCTTAAGAAATCTGGTGTTGCGGCTCAGTGAACACAGATTTACATCCTGAGCATTTGAGCAAAAAGGCAAGGTACAGCAGAAGGATCTGTATGTGCATGCATATATGTAAACATAAAAGATGTTCAGGCTTTCCTTCTTCATTATAAAGAAGGAAATAACATCACAAACCTATTTTTTCCATTTACGCTTGGGGAGTAACTCAGATGTAGAGTTTCAGGCTATAAGTAATCCACAGCCCACAACTCCACCTCTTATCAAAGGATTTTGCTGTTTGAAGTCTTCCTGGTGCCACCTGGGCCTCAGAGTCCCTGTCCTTGTGCCATGACCCAATTCCAGACTGGTTCCCACTGAACAGGTACCTAGGCTCTGCATCAGGGTCTCTACTGCAAAGGTGTGTCAGACACAGCCTTGCCATCACATTTATCTGACCCAGCTTTTAAGGCAAAGAGTCTGATAAGCAAGCCTGGATTTAAAAGGTTCAGCAGGGCTGCTTCCCAGAAGACAGTGTAATCACAGGCAGTGACACTAAAGGAGGGATTCTTTGAATTTTAAGTTTTGCCTCTGAACAATTTCTTTTCTGAACAATTGATCTTGTGTCCCACATTTGGGTCTTTGGAGGATGAGAGGTATAAACTCCATTTAACACAATCAATAGCAATATTCCCCAACACCATGGAAGCACTATTGTATTTTGGACCATTATGGGGCAACACAATTGTCAAAATCTAGGCTTTGCTGCCTGTGATAGGGACTCCCTCAGCTGGAGGAAGGCAAATTACTTTCATGTGAGCAGGAAGAGAACAAAAGGAGAAATAACGCTTTGAAACATTCAACAGCCGATTCTTTACAGACAGATGGAAAGGCTCTGAAAAATATCCCCTCCATTAGTTATTGGTGGTCTCAAAGGATGAGGTTTCACTTGAACGGAAAAATTGATAATTTTTACTGCATATACATTCCAGTAACAAATGAATAAGTTGCCAAGAAAGGAATGTGATATTCTACCTGAGTTGTGGCAATGTTTGTTCCATCGGTGACCTCCACAGTCATATTATACATTGACCTCTGCTCTGCATCCAAGGGCTTTGCAATGACAATAGTGCCCACTCCCTTGTCCGCGTCGAAAGAACTATCGTAATTCCCTCCTAATTGTTGCACAAAAATACAATCAAATTAGCCATCTCTTGAAAACTTCCATTGAGAGTATTCCTAAAAGTGGGCATATCTGTTTAGTGTCATCCATCTTAATGTTAATGGCCTCTCTTAGCATACACAGTCTGTCTAGTGATACTTCTTTGTTCACAACTCGTTTATATTTCAAAGCACAATTTGTATATTGAAAAGCAGATATTATTCAAATGCATTGCCAAAAAGAAAGAATAAAAATCTAGCAGTACATTTAAGTAAACTATAGCTGAATCTACAAAAATAATCAAATGGCTATAAGCCCCTAAATGTGTGCCCTTGTAGTCTGAATAATGAACAAGAATAATTATTTTTTTGTATAAAAGTCATTTAAAGAGGGTTTTACTCTACAAAATTCATTTTCAGGAAATTCTCACTGATACCTCAGGGTGCAAATACCATCATCTGAGTTTTTAAAAATAACAATTATAATCAAATTTAAAAATGCAAATAGAGATTTGTTATGTTAATACCAAGGACAATGATAATTACTGGCAGCAAAGGTCAAATCCTGCCAGTTTTTTAGGAATTATTTAAATACATCTGACAGGATACACAACCTAAATTCTTTTCAATAATGAAAAAAAACCCTCACAAAGCACTGTTCTAACACTAACATCCCCTTTTCCTGTCACACACTGAATGATGTAGCAGCGGGGGAAAACCCTTGTGAGTACTGAGTGAAAGAAAAGAAAAAGAAAAAAATCTATTAAAAAGTAAAAGAAGGCTATAAATAATATAATCTCAAATATAATTTCAGATTGAAGGGTTACAGGATTTGTCAGCCACAGCTATAGTTTATAAATTTGAACTATTCATTATTTTCAAAAGCAAAGCACACACTCCCTGCTGATAAGCTGTTTTCTTACTCAGTCATCTATAAAGTGTAATTTAGTATTGGTTGAGTCTGAAATTTTTGGAGGCTAGGGATAGAGAGAGGTGGGACACAACACTGCTGACAGACAAACTCTTAAGATATATTCCTAACACAGCAATTCAATGCCAACCCAATTCTACAGAGATGAAAGACCCCTTTCAAAATCCCATTGGTTATGAGACTTGTGTAACAGCTGCTGAAACCTCTTGAGATGAGGTCCACAGGTAGAAAAATATCCATCCCATTGACTTAGCTCTGGTGAAATGCATATAAAGAGAGATACATGTGAATGGCTGGTAGTGTCCCAAAATGAAATTTTGAAAATTTAGGGCTGGAGATTGAGTAGTGAAGAGGAGAGTCTTCCATGCTCTCCTATCTGCAGGGTTTGCTGACCAGGAACTGGCATTATTCTCAGAAGCAGTCATGCATTTAGTGAGAGAAGAAGGTTTTGGCATTTGAAGGAGTTGAAGATTAGGAAACAGCAAAATCACAGCCCCTGAATTACTGAATGTGAAGGAACCTTCACTTCTACCTTTTGCACAGGCTATTGCAAAGAAAGGGCAAGGTGGAAGAAGCACTGCTCTGTCCATTTTTGCCTTGTAAGATGTTCAGGGATGGGTAGAAGAAAATGGGAGGAAAAATAAGAATTCAGAGGACTGCTGCGGAGGAAAGGCAAAACTGATGAACTTCTGCCCACTTGAAATGATCCAAATGTAGTAATTTCAGATGTGCCATCAGATTTCCACATGTTGAATAGATGTATGTACACATATACAGGTCTAAGCCTAACAGATGAAGTTGTGGTTTTCCAGGAAAACTGCCACTGGATCTGTTGTTATTTATGGTGGATAGAAATACTGCTTATTCCTTACCCACATTCTGCAAGCTGTTCTTGATATTTAAGCAATATCAAGGTATTTGGACATTGTCTATATCTTTGGTACTCTTCTTCTTTTTTAAAAAAAAAAAAAGTCTGGAAGAAAAAGTTTCTCTCCTCCAATTAATATTTTAAATTGATTTACTTGAGAAAAATTGCACCATGAAAACCTTTGAAGAAAAGAGCTTGAGATTCATGCAAGGAAATCTCAACTGAAATGAAACTAGCCTTGGGACAGTAGGCACTTTACAAAGAGAATGTTTCATACTGATAACCATGAAAACAAAGTGCAAGTCTATACTTTGAGATACTCAATAACCATCTTAATGAGCAATCAAAAATTATATGCTATCAACTGGCACACACTTCCGAAAAAACCTGCCTTTAAAACTTCCAAGAAGTAACATGGAAGGATTAGCAATAAATGTTTTAAATGACCTTCTGCTGGCTGGGTTTGGAGCTGGGTTTTCAGGGAATCACATAGTCTATTGCAAATAGACCAATTTCTTCAAGCCATTTCCATTAAGTGAAATATACTCTTCCCTAAAAGAAAAACTAAATCCATCCCGTGAATTTTTAATATATTATTTATATCTTCCAAAATGGTCTAGTGACAAACAAATTAATCTTGGTTGCCAGCCACCCCAGCCTACACCTGTAACTAACCAGGCAATGCAGTTCATTTTACAATGAATCGTTTTCTATTAAACAAAGCAGAAATTGAATCAAACACTGAGGCAGAGATGGATCAGAGAACATCCTGCTGTGAGATTTGTGATTATAATCTGTTTTTGAGTGAAACCCTGAATTATTCATGATTCAGTTTTCTACATTTTAACAGAGCATGGTCAGATGAAGAACCATGCAGATGGATGAATTTCTGGGAATACTGCCTGAGATATTGGGTCCTGCCTCTCATCTGCAGAACTAGAGGTGGTTTGCAAATGGTTTGTGCTGCTCCTCAGTCTTTGTATACACTCAAAACAGGTTGTCGTATGATAAATGCCTCTGAAGCTGCACTAAACAATGAAGAATTAATGAATTACATAAAAATGTCAAGAAAGTTAAACATTTAGTCTTATAGATTGTTAAGTCTATGCAAGGCCTACTAGAAGCATCCACCAGAATCATCTTTGAAAGACAGGTGCTGGAGTTGCACAAAGAGAGGTATCATTCTTGTGTAAAAACGAACAGGAATCTTCTCTTTAAAACTCTTGCAGCTGGGAACTCCACATGAAACCACTTCCTTCTGAAGGTGCCCATGTAGAGGTTGGAGGGCTGAGGCCCTAGGAGGTGACAGCTGAGAAGGTGTTGCTTTCTGGGGTACTGGAGGCTGCTTTCGAAAGCCTGATGCTCTGTTTGTACCAACCCTTTGGAAGTGAGCTTGTCTGCAGTGCCATAAGCTCCCACATTATCAGTTTTAACAATTTTACTATTGTCCATTTAACAGTTTCTTTGATCACAATCTTCAGATGAAAGAGGGCTAAGGATGATGGCATTTTGTTCAGCTGCTCTGTTTTATTAATGTGAATTTTCATTACTTATGCCACTTTCCAGCATTAGGCACATGCTTTCCTTTTTACTGTCTACTAAACCCTGCTTTCAGATACAAGATATGTAGAGGCTGTCTTTGCTAATGTGCTTGCAATTGCACTAGGAGAGAAATATTTCAGATGAAGATAATTCATTGTGAGTTCCCCAGGCATTTTGGGAAAAATCAGTGACAAAGAAAGCAAGATGATTGAACTGACAATTTGGCTAGACAGGTTGTCCTGAGAAAGCATTTTAATACTGAAGAATGCCAGAGAGATGCGGATTAGCTGTTGTCTGTGGTATCATTTCACTCTAAAATGTAATGCTGATACATCTTCAATACAGTTTAAAGACTTCCCTTAAAATAATCTGATTATACTGAAGCACTTTGAAAAAGATTTTATGAAAAGTCCACATCTACTTTAAATGCCATCTTTGGATGAGAAGACTTACCATGTTGGAATGATAAAAATTCTTCTAGAATTTTTCTCCCTAATTGATTGTTAAAATTTCCAAAGTCACCTAGCAGATAGTTATGCCTACACTTCAGACACTTACAGTTAAGTGGGATGATTTCCACCCTTACTTTCTGGAGGCTGATCTTAATGCTTTTGCATAAACATTACATTTTTAGAACAAGTAATTTTTAAAACTAGTAATTTTTTATGTCATCTAAAAGTGTATTATAGTTTATACAGGATTTTCCAATTCCAGCTGTTATCAGTACAGCTGTAGAAACAGCCCCTGGTACAAAAGATCTTATTAGCTGGCCCTCGCTACAACTTTCTAGAACAGCCTTTATTTTTCAGTTTAACAGATGGTATAGTACAGTTAAGAAAGAGATCTCAGGAAATTGAACTTAGACACCTCTAAGCCAACAGACTCTAAGTTGTATACTTGGTATAGAGTTGGTTACATTTTCTGTCTGAATCTGGACTGTCACCTTCATTCTTAGCTCATTTCTTGGCTTTGTAGTCACTATGAACAATTTTTCTTCTGACAAAAGTCCTGTATACTTTGGAAATAATTAATTTTCCTTCTTATAAAAAAGATACTCCACAAAAAAAAAAATCTCCACTGAACCTTGTGAGGCTAACAATAGAGGTGCAATGGACAGGCAAAGGAAAATTAGAACTATCAAAAGGGATTTCTGAGGGTCAGCTGAAGAATTTGCCCAAGGCAAGACACAATCCAGATCTTGTATTCCCTAAAGATGTGGGCTCTGCATCTCTGTCTCTCTCTAATTTCAGTGTTGGGGTTTTTAATTTTCAAGCATATTCTTCTTATATTGCATTTTGCTGCAAGCAGCTCATTTTTTTGGTAGGGCTTTTCCCAGATGTCGTTCCTTTTTGGTAAGATGCTGAGCCTCCCCATGTTCCTATCAGTTGCTGATACACACTTTAAGATGGGATTAGGCAGCTGAGAAAAATAATTTTCTCCTCCAAGAAGAAAACATGTCAGCAAATCTGGAGGATTTGTAGGCAAATGAGTCCCATATGAGGACCTTTTTCCATGTTTTCCAGTGGGACGATCAAAAAGGCTGGGATTGAATACCACCTTAGAAACATCTGAAGACTGTAGAGAATCAGACTTGTTCAGTCTTGGATGCAAAGATGGATTACACTGAGCTCTGGAGGACATCCCCAGTTCAAACACTGCTAAAACCCGGCCTCCTTCCCAGGTAGATAGCAAGCAGCACACAAAGTTCATGTTCAAACTTAGCTGAGATACGATATACGGATATCCTCACACAAGTCTCATTTGGCCCACCATGCCATGATGGACACATGGAGAAAAGAAATATGGGAGATTATCTATTTAGAGAACAGTCCTCTAAACCACATTTTCTCAGTGCAGAGAAGATTCTGACTTGTCTTGTCCCCAAAAAAGCTGACAGCAGTGAACAATGATAAATTGAGGCAATTGCTACAATTCTCACATTGCACAGGGAAGAGAATCAGAGCAAAATGCAGGAAGCTAATTCACCCTGAAACTCAGAGGTGAGGCTAAAGTACCTCTATGATTTTCAAAAAAAGAAGCAAAGCCAAAATTTTAATTCCTTTTGTTTTCAAAGAGGAAATAAACTTAATGGCTGTCTCAAGAAATAAAAGTTCAACTACAGATTTTTTTAAAATCATAATATAATAAATATGAGTAAAATGACAGGAAAATATTTATTCTTTATGTGCTATGTCATACTAAGAAGAAAGTAATGTAGACTCTTAATTTTAGATAAAATTACTGTAAAGAGAGTCAAAACCTTGAGTTTGCTGCTAAGAAGCTGAAAGCAAGGGCATAAAAAGCAAAAAATAAATCAGGAAGGTATTTTAGATAGTTCTCAGAGGAGATTATTCAAAGAAGGCTAGAGAGCTACATGTTTTTGACATTAATGACAACTTGCAGCATTTTGAATTAAATGGATGATTAACTAAAATTAATAGATATTAAAATTATTGGCATTTAAGCACGCTTGGTAAAACGTTCTGATGTGCTTTCAAAGCTTGGCTGCTGCTATAAAGGCACAGGCTGGGGGAGGAAGCAAAGATAGAGAAGGACTGTTTGGGGAACCAGAGAGATGTTGTGCAACATGCTACTTAAGCAAAAACTAGCACCATGCAGCTTAGCTCCAGTGTTAAAGTAGTTATCCTACCACTCCCATCAGTAACAAAGGAAAAAAACAGAAAGGGCCAAATTTACCTGGTGTAAATAAAGGTCTCTGACTTATCTTGGAGCTCCCATTGAAAATTAGTTTCTTATTAATGACTGAATGAATTTAATACAACTGATACAACTTATGTCTTTCACATTGTGGGATCTGCATGAATTGAAAATGGCATTGAATGCAGTCTGAAAACAGAAACCAGGTAGGACATCTCAACTATTCCCAATCAAAGAAACAATCACCCAAGTATCCTGTTCCTCTCTAGTCCATCAATGGAAGATGACATTCCTGCCTGTGTGGCATCTTCCTCTCTTGGACCTGATTAACTCAAGAACTTAAACAGCTACCTAAAGTACATATAATTAAGGTGCAAAGTTAGGCAGACAGAATACTTTATAGCCAAACTTTATCTGCTCTCCCTCTCTTTTTTTTCAGCTGGGAGAAAGTGCATGTTATGCATTAAAAAAGAGATCGTCTGGAATTCCAATGCCCATTTAGTCTGAAAAGGTCATAAAGATAAAGGTCAAGCTGCAAACTCTATATTAAACCATGTCTCTACATAAGCCTTTAGGGGTTTTGTTGACATTACTGTGAACTATGCACAGAGGTACAGAATCACGAAATACCAGATGGAGCAGGATCAGATCTGGTTTTACAGCAGCACAGAAACCATCTCTTGCATCAGCAGTCGCATACAGTTTTCTATATATGACAATTAACTTCTACAAATACCCTGTGTCTTTCAGTAGCTTTTCAGCACTAGACCTCAATGTTGATGGTATCAAGGAAGAATGAAAAAAAGTGGGGTTTGACACTGGCTAAAGGCAGCAATGGTAATATAAATACACAGTGTTCTGTCTGTAAAACTCTCAGGATGGGTTTTGTCTTTGCTCCTTGCAAGCTGAGTGTCTGGAACAACAGGGTCTTCTGCATGCTCAGGATTGTTGGCTATTCCTGTGGCAGAAATTGGTGCTGTTGGGAGTGCTATTAATTGTAACAGCAGCAATATTTAATGAAAACATTCATGTGGTAACAGAACCAAACTGGACGGTCAGGGTCACTGATTTCTCATTAAATCTAGGAAAGCTCTGTCTCAGTGACCTCTGCAGTGATGCAGCATCTTGCAACTTCAGAAGCTACAGGCTATAGGGAAACCATTAGAATTGTTTAAATAGGGAAAATCTTGTAAACCATTTGAACTAGTTTAGGCATAAAGGCCACATTAAATGACAGAGGCTAAAATTTCCTTATGTTCTCCCTATCATCTGTTTGGTAGGCAAAAAAATCAAATATCATTATAAGGTGCTGCTTGATTGAAAGTGACTCTAATAATGAAAAAGAATGTAGCGGAAGAGCAGGGGCTTCCCTGAGGGCAGGATTTTAATGAGAGTTGGTCAAGTTGCCATGGAAAGGACCAAAAGAAGTCCAGCAAAAGGTTCATATAGGAAAAAAACCTGTCAATAACATCAAAAAAGATGGATTTGTCCTGGGAGGAAAGGGTCAGTGAGGAATGGAATGGAAATGTAAACATTAGCTAATAAACTGCATGTAGCAACCAAGGAAATGGCAGGAAAACTGTAGGAAACATATGCTGTCCTCCCCCAGGGACTAGCAGGAACCTCGGAACATGGTAGTAGCTTTGGGTTTAATTTTAATATGATTGGCACATCAGAAACTGTGCTATGAATTCAGAGAGGAAATGGTGCTGCTTCTGTCTTTCATCTGCACAAATTGGGAATAAAAGGTGGATGAAAACTACTCTGACAGACCCTTTCTCCTGTGGTCCCCGTCCTTCCTGTTGGCTAAACCCATTTGCAAATAACTATGCTGAAATGGGAGCCAGGCTCAATCCCTTTAAATAAAGACTGCTGATGCACACTTTCCGCTAAGTCCATGGCAAAGGCTTTTTGTTTCTCTAATCTTTCATACAGCATTTGCTTTATAACCCTTCTTTTAAATAACTACGCTTTGTGCAGATGCCCTGTTTTACATCCGAAGGTATGCAAACATCACATAGAAGCATCTGCAAATATTAAGAAGTACAATAATTTTCCAGGGGAAATTCTCACTTTTGAGATGTTAAATGAGTTATTTTAAATGACATTAACTGAATCAGCAGCAGGAGTGGGGAAGAAATGCTTAGGAACATTGACTCCCATTCCCCTATTTCAACCAAGCGAGACCCTTTGCTCCCTGTCATTTCCCTGCTCCCTAATGGCATTTCCCTGTGATTTTAAGACTTCTATGGCTTCTCCTCTTTTTTACTGAGGATGCTTCTCCCTCCCTATTTTTATACACAATTTTATGTAAGGCAATTTTGTGGTTGAAATCTCACATCAAAACACATTTCTCTGTTTCAGCTTGCATTCAAGGCAAACTTTCGGTGGCTCCATTTGTAACCCATATGTTGAGGCATCCCATTCTGTTTCACAGTTAAATGGATGGCACTGGACTGTGAAAAGTTTGAATTAATTATTTGTGATAAACTGTGGAAAATCCGTGAATAAAATGATAATAATTGGACACAAATACGGTAAAAGCTGTCATAGAAAGAAATGCAGCACATCCATGTGTCGTATCGCATCCTGTCACAGGCACTTATGAAAGATGTAATATAAATTGTCTCAAAAAACTTGCAAAAAATAAAAGGCAGCCTGGATAGTTGTATTTTAGCAAATGTGTTTGCACTAAGGGTACCTTCTGTTGAACAGTTCTGCCCACAAGCTGTCTGTAGAATATAGAACATCTCTCGAGCATGCTTGCCACCTTGAAGCAGGGCAGTCGGAAGCAGAAAAAAAAGAACAGAATGCAGAAAAAAAGGTGAAGAAAGAGAGAAATGAGGGACAGCAAGTCTAAGTACCATAAATACATTTAGAAATGAGATTAGCAAAGTATGACAATAGAATTTAAATGACAGACAACATTAAGATTGCAGTAAATAACATAGTATGAAAAAAAAACAATTCAGCCATACAGCGCTTTTTTTTAAGCTTAGCTAAGGAGTCATAACAAAAGCAGGAATATTATTATTATTATTATTATTATTACTGTTATCACTATATTAAAATAGCATTTTCATTTCATCATTAGGAAAATGGGTTTCATTGAGGGGGGGAGGTTAGTTTTCTTGCTCTCAAAACCACACAGCCATATGCTTTGCTTCTGGGGCGTCCTGCTCGCACCACTGGCTCCCAACTTACCCACGATATCAAACCAGAGAGGGATGTTAGAGGGCTGCACGGAGACCACCCCCACAATCTCGTTCACTTTATCGCTCTCCATGACGGTGAAGTTGTAAAAGGGTTCGTCAAAAGTCAGGGGCATGGGCGAGGGCGCAGGCTTTTTTATCCACTCTATATGGAGACGTGCAGTCGAAGATTTTTGGGGCCGGCCATTATCCACTGCTTTTATCTGGCAGGCACAAAGAAAAGAGGGCTCAGGCTGAGCATCCCAGCTTGGCAGTTCAGACCTTATGCTATTGCAGTGCAATGACTGCTTGGAAAATGGCCTTTGTAATCTTATATGTAAAATCCCATGAAAAAAAAGAAGAAGATGAGCACTTATTTCTCAGTTTTCACTTTTTTTTTTTTT
>VYXF01008385.1:284404-387631 GCA_013397295.1 Polioptila caerulea
TTTTTTTGCATAGTGCTTTGACTTTTCACTGAAAAAGCTGATTTTAAACTGAAATGTTTTGTTTAAGAAATGCTGGTGTGAGGCATCCTGAAGATGCAATTCAAACACCCCCCCCACAGATCCTCCTCTCCAGAACCAGCTTCCCTCTCTATTTCATTTTGTACCCAGCTCCCTCTTGCAGCAAAGCTGGAAGCTTTGTAATGACACTGTCTAAGACCATGCATTTGCAAAACATGCTCACCCAGAGCATGTTTGACTGCGTTTAAGTAGCATCTCTGTTGCAGATAAATATTCCTAATATTGCCTTCCTCAGGATCTTTAATTGAATTAAATAAACTTCAAATAATTTCCCTCATTTTCCATAATGAATATAATTTAAAATTTTGCCATATTTTCTTTTCTTTCTCCTTTCAGTCACGTTCATTAAACGCTGCTTTGATTGGTGCTAATTCTTCTTATTATAAAGTCCTCTAGAAAGATGGATAGACTTGATATTTGTGTGGCATGCTTAATGGATTTAGCATAGCAAAGACAAGATGAGCAGCAACAAACATGGGGCTTAAGAAAAGGCTGAATGCAGGTTACAAAATGGGTGCTTTGGTGGATAACATCAATGTTAACCAAAGGGCTATTTTAAAAAAAAAAAAAGGTAAATGTTTCTGACTATAGGATCACTGGTGTAAATATGATGTTAAAATATCTTTAAAAAATGGGAAATACTTTTTTTTTTCTGAAATATCATGCCCTATTTCTTCCTCTGCAAATGTGTTAAGTGGGTTTGATGCTAACACTTGTCACCCTGCTCCATTCCAGGCAGGCAGGCCCTTTGTGAAAAGATGCTGAGGGTGTGATGAGCAGTTTCTAGTTACAAAATCTTCAGTTGTTGCATTAAAAGAAGGCTCAGATCTCAGATATGACTTTGAGATTGCCAGAGGGAAAAGTACTCACTCACTTGAAGGCTGCTCTACTCTGATTCCTAGGTATTTCTCAACATTTTGTTATTGTTTTCCAACGTTATTAAGGTAACCCATTTCCGTAAGAGACGTCACTTCCAGATGTCAGACCATTGACCTCTGACATTTTTATTTTAGCTCCTTAACTACAACTTGTTTCTTATTTCTGTGCATGAAAAGCACACATTCCAGTCTTACACGGCTTTGTATCAACTCAAGCATATTTTTTTCTACCTTTCTTTGACTTTCACTATATGGTTAGAATTCTAAAAGAAGAATTTTGACTGAGATTTCTTTTAACTGAAATTGCTTCCACAACACAGAGCACACAGTACTCATCCTCTCTTAGGTGCAGCCACCTAACTGGGACAGTAGGTGCCCTCTGTAAGAGCAAATAATTGAGTCCACACACACAAAAAAGTACCCATTTGAAGCTGTATCTCCCCAGGCCAACATGATACAACTTGGGGAGCAGAGAAGTGCTTGGTCTTAATTTCTACATATTCAAGGGAATGGCTTATGCTAGCAATTTGCAGGCCAACTTAACACTCAGAGAATACTTCATGACCTGCAATAGCATGAATGATTTTTCAGATTCAATTTTTTGGCAGTAGTTGTATATGAGTACTAGATTTCTTAATTTAGGTCTTGCATACAGGGCATAAACACAGTTATGGCCTATTTCTTTAAAAAAATTTAAAAAAAAGTCAGTCAAATCATGGATTTGTATGTCAATGAAAGAGTGCTTACTGTTAAGATGTCATAACTGCCTGCTGTGAACTGCTTTCTGGAAGAAACCATCCCTGTTTTGGGATCGATGAAAAACTTCCCATCCTCGTTCCCATCCACAATGCTGTATGAGATTTCTGCATTAGGGCCTTCATCTTTGTCAAAAGCAAACGCTCTGTAGATGGGCTCCCCTCTTTTCTTACGATCCCTCTCGGGCAGCTTGATCCGATAGGCTTTCTCTGAGAACTGAGGCTTGTTATCATTCTCATCCAGAACCTGGACCACCACCCAAACGGAGGATTGCTTGGGAGAGGTGCCCCCATCTGAGACAGTCACCTGGAAAACAGCAGTACAAGTCATTCTCAACAGCTACAGTGGGACTTCATAAATTGGAGAAAAACACAAAACATAAGGAAACACCTTGCCTTCCCCAAAGCAAACTGCAGTTTACAACATCTTCTGTGTACACAATACATGATTACATATAAACATATTCAGCGCTTAACTCCATTGGTCCACAATGGCAAATCCAGGAATCCGGAAGATTTTTACTTCTGAGATGAATGGAATAAGGAACCTGCAGACTATGAAGCTATTTCTAAAAACATAAAACCCTTATAATCTCAAATTCTGCAAGTTTATCTCAGAAGAGAGAACTGGAATTAACCCATTAATCTGGGATCCCTGCATTTTTTGCATACATATTTTAAAGTTTCTACTGTCATGGAAAGAATTTGAAAGATGAATTTCTCCTTAAACCCTAAAAGAATCTCTGTCATTTCTTTCCCATTAATTATTTGGAATTTCTTAAACAACAAAAGGATTTCTGTCAGTTCTTTTCATTCATTACCCAAGACGTGACAGCTCATTAATTCCAAACCTGCTTTATAAGATTATAAGGAGCACAGAGAGGCAGGTAACAAAAAATTTCTGCTGCATTGTGTAGAGAGTGCACTGTGCTGCCAGAAACATGTAAGAAATAAAATCTTTGCAATGGAAGTTAATTACTAATTTAGCTGCAACTTAAACAGAATTACTAATAATTTTCAATCTGAAACACTATGAAAATGAAATGATTCAAGATCAACAAGCCCTCAAGAGATTTAATATTATGCCTTCAAAATGAAATCAATATGTTTCAAACTTCTCCCTCAATATTTCGATTGCATTTTTAATGAGAAAGAAATAAGGCAGAAAGTTATTTTTGTTTGCATGAAAGAAGTTCAGATTTCATTTTCAGCTACATATGGTAACATGCCAAATCCCACAGTAGCAATTTCTGATGATAGTGAGCCAAGATATTACATACCCTTCCCTGCTCATACTGATCATTGCACATCGATTGATCTGCTGGTAACTTCTTGATGTTATATTTTTCATTAAAAGTTTCTGTGGTCCCTTGCAAATCATATAGTCCTGATGTCCAATCCTTAGGCAAAGTAAAATTTTATGGGAATAATACCCCTTGGCATTGTCTTATCCTTGTGTGAAGTGTAAACTTAAGGTAACCCCAGTCTAACATTGAGATCAGCAGAAAAATCATACTTTCTATGAGAAAGGTAAAAGACATTTTCCTTTTACTGTATTTAATTATGTGTTTAAAAAGTGTAAGGGAGCAGACCAACAGCCTCAGAGACTGCAATTGCTCCTTTACAGAAAAGTGAGGAGCATGGCAACACACAGAGGCAATGTAAATTGCCCAAAACAGCCCAGAACCCACTTGGAGAGTGGAATCCATCCTCCCAGCAACATTTACCAGTCTCAGGTCTCTTTCTCCCAAGACTGGAGTAGAGTTTCCTAAGTGCTGAGCAGGTTTGGCACTCAGCAGTTGTTGGGATCACGCCTCCTGTGATGGGGACAGCTGTTTGCAGAGTGCTGGATAAAGACGAGACCTATCCTGCAAAGCCACCAATGTGACATCTGCCAGTCACCAGCACAGGGGTGTGGGAAGAAGACCCACATCATTATCAGTGTGCTCAGCCATCCAGTTCCCACTGCCAACACTTTCCAAACCAGCATTTTTAATGTTGGAAGGCTGTACATACATCTGTGAATCTGCCTTTACCCATGGTGAGAGCCATGCCACCAGGGACCTCAGCCTCTCCACTCCACTTATGATCCCCTCTATTTCTGTTCTACTCCACTGCAACTGGCCAAGCTCTAGGCCAGATCACAAGTTAACAAAGGAAAACCTTCTTTGGGTTTCTCCACAGATTAAATAATCACTGATGACAAGAAATACAGGCTGTATTGCATAGAAACACTCAGAGACACACTAATCCAAACTCAAATAGAACGAACAAACTACTCAAGAAGTAAAGAATGTTCTTGCATTTCAAAATACTAGTGAGATTCTGAAAACTTGCTCTCTGAACAAATACCTCTTTTTTTTTTTTTAGAACGACATTTTTTTCAACATGCTAGCAGTAATCAACAAAAA
Source organism: Polioptila caerulea (assembly GCA_013397295.1). Lineage (NCBI taxonomy): Eukaryota > Metazoa > Chordata > Aves > Passeriformes > Certhiidae > Polioptila > Polioptila caerulea. The sequence goes on from VYXF01008385.1 coordinate 288,527, forward strand.
AGGTGTATGAGTGAGATAAAGAGTTTACAACAAACTATGACAATAAAATCTATGAAAACCACAGTGGTATAAACAGTCAAACAACTATAATGAAAAAAAAAAAAACAAACTACTCAAGAAGTAAAGCATCCTTCTGTCTTACCTATATATTCTCAGAGTGTCTGAGAATATACTGCTGAATTCCTGATTAGCATGGTGTTGTGGCAGCAAATATTTGCATGCATTTCTTTGTTTTGTAAGCACAAACCTGGGGGAAATCTATTTGATAACAGAGAAGTTGGACTGAAAATATCCGCTGACAGCTAACAGGAAAGAGTAATGGCAATAACACAAAGTGAGAGCTAATTAATAAAAATTAACAAAGAATGCCTGAAGTTAGTCAATTCTACTTGGGCTAAAACTTTACATCCCTGGAGAGGAAAATGATAGGTACCAGCTAAGTCTTTTTCTCTAGGTGACACTCAAAACTTTCTAAAATGACAGGATGCAACTCCAAGCAAAAATCTCTGTACCAGAGTGAGTACCAGACACAGGTTTTTTATTTCTCTCTTTGCAGGCATGTAAATTTATTAAGTCTCCCTCACACCAATGATGTGATTATTTCCCTAACTATAAATCTGCACCTTGGCTGATCCCTTTTCTGTGCTCCGTTATCCTGACCCCAGCCTGGCTATTCAGGTTCCAGCCATAAACAAGGTAAAAGAGCAGCAAAAATTTCCTCTGCCCCTACAGAAAAAAACCCACCATGACAACACATTAAAACAAACCAAGAAATTGCTGCCAGTTCAGAATTTTTACCAGAAAAAACAGGGAGACCAGAGAGGTCATTCAGCACATCACTCTGCAAATACCATTTCCATCAGGACACAGTATCATACCAGCACTTAGGGGCCCCTCTAACCAAGGCAATTTCAATTCAAACATTACCACAGTTCTTAGCTAAACCCTTGAACAGCTGGAAATTACAGTAAAAAGTAACCAGGGAGGGGAGGGAGGTTAGAATGTTCATAGGACAAAGCTAATTCACAGCTGGTATCTCTGGAAATGCAAAAGGCAGATGTGCAAGGCACAGGAGAGCTTGCAGGAGTGAAGCTGTAATTTTGGTCCGGTGAGGTTCTTTTGTTTCAAAATCTGCAGGTAAAGTGGTAGGAAAAAGAAAACAGAAGAAAGGTAATGAAGGTGAATGACATCTGATAGATGTATGTCAGTCATCTGTCAGTCTGAGGCAGACTGTCTCAATACATGCTTGTCAAAGTGTGCCATTGAAAACCCAACAAGAGCTGACTCTCACAGTAACCAGTATGAGAAAAGGGTAAGGACAAAATCACAGCTTTCCCAGCAGAGATGAGGAACGGCTGCTTGGTCAGCATGTGCTTTCCTTAATGGTGAACACCTTCTCCTGTCAGTGCAATGAGTCTGGTATCCAGATCCAACTGCTGCAGACAAGCTGCTGCTTGACCATGTGCACCAGCCCAGCTACTGTCTGCTGCACTGGTTGGATATTGCTGCTCATGCTGTGTCAGGACAGCCTAAACAGAGGATACAACCTCCAAAGCTGGGATACAGCCATGAAAGCAGCTGAATTTGGACTCCCTGCCTAATCAAAGGGTTGATCCACTCAGCGGGTGGAATGTCTTAAAAGGAATGTGATTACATATTTAGTAGGGCCCGAATGCAACAGACAACAAAAATATTATGAACTATTATATATTTTCATGGTGAAATCCTAAGCATCATTGCTGTCTTCTCACAACCTACAGACAGTTCCACTACAGTTTTCTCCACAAAATGAGCATTTTCTGTTAAGAATCTGTATTTCGCCATTGGCTTTAATGCTCATGACTTTACCGAAATATGTCTGTCAATACACATACAGGTATCGGTCACCTGGAAATTTCTTTGCCAAAGTAGCAACTGTCACATCTCCCTTACAATGTTTCCTTCAGCTGCATGGACCAGGACAGCACCTCCTCAAATTCCCTCTAGTACTATCAGATATATATTTTTTGAGGAAAGTGCACTAAAATATCTCCTTCTGCCGCGTATGACAAATTCAGTGTAATAACAGAACTTTCTCCCCAAGTGAAGCAATTTCCACTTCTGCAGGATTTTCAGTAGGTTTGGTCTACAGACATTAACGCTCCCTTTCCTACAGGACTGAGAGATATTCATATTTATGTTCAAGTCCACAGAACAACTATGAAGGGATTTCTGTAGAAGTGGAACTTCTCAGTGAAAATGAAGACTGACACTGACTGTTAACATACGACAGCTGAAATGTTAGATGTGAGACTTTCTTCTTTTTATGACTATGGAGAAGGCATGGAGGAGACATCTAGCCTGGAAGTATTGCCTAATAATCCAGCTTAATCCAGCCTAGCAGACCTCAGCAATGGCGACAAAAGGAATTTTGTCTTGAGACAGTCACTCCTCCTATGAGTCAGACTGTGACACTTAATTGGAGAAGGTGTAGTTCTTAAATCTTTCAGAATACAAATACAACTGTGAGGACCCCCCTCCTGAATTAAGAGAACGATACTGAGTCTCATTAACAAAAGCTCATGACTTCCAAGGCGATTATTAACTCAGCTGGAGGGAATAGCTAGCAGGGATGTTACTTCAATAAGTACAAGACAATTAGCAGGTGTTTAATGTGAGTCATCAAGCCTTGAGAAGAACAAGTATCTTCTTCCATATCATTCTTTGGCAGGAGGAAGTACTCAGCCTACCCAATCTTCAAGTTATGAGGAACTGTCACATCACTGTCATTAGCATTGCAAAAAGCTGAAGATGCCATATTTGCTTGTTTATTTTTTCAGTGTGATAACTGCATAATGCAAAATAAAGTGTGTTGAGATGCTTGTGCCTCATCAAAGAAGTGTGCTCAACAAGGTTTTCAGGTAAAAGTCTCTCCCTTCCCCCAACAAGAAATGCTAATTTTGCTTCAGAGAATCTTAGAAAAGAGAATCTGGTTGAGTTACTGAAGGCAGAAAAATGATCAAAGGGAGCGGGAGAGTTGAGGCATACCCCTGCTGTTAGTCACTAATGGGTTTGTTTCCTTTGCAAACATGCAAACGAGCTGCAGTACCTATTGTAAATCTCTGGAATTCAGGCCGAGTAGGAGAAATGAAAGATTATAAAGGAGAGCTCATTGAGGGATGAATAGAAGTTTCAAGTCGAATGCACTGAATTACTATCTCTGCCTACTTCAGAGAGACACTAAACTGGTGGCTAAATTCTTACAAGAAAATATATTTCTGAAGTGCACGCTGTTACATGTCGGATTATTGCTACAAAGTGAAGGCAGTGTAGCTCAAAGAAACGCAGAATACAAGAGAAAAATAAATGTCCATCTTTTTATTTGTTTGTGGGTTTTTTGTTGTTTTTTTTTTTACTTCGGAATGAATACTGAGTTAGCTGTAGCAAACTAGACACCTTCTCTTTCTAATCCTTTATCTAGAAACTGTGGGAAAGGAATGGGTAGTGCTTATTTCATTTATTCTAACAGGATATGGTGCTGTCCCAAAAGACAAATTACACTTTTTCTCCAAAACAGTTCCAATCATGTCAATATGATCCATCTTTCTTTATTTCCTTTACAATGCGCTGATCTGGGAAATTTTTGTTTCCAAACGTAAAAAAAATTAATACATTCACTCTGGCCAAGTATGAGAAATAAGTAATTTAGAGTACATTTTAAATAGGGATTATTTCTGACATAAACACTCAAGGTGTTTGATTAGGAATGTCAATGGCTTCCAGCCACACTCAAGCTAGAAAACGATGCATAATGGTCTGTTAAACCATTTGAGAATTAACGATGACATCAGGTAATTTCAGTGCTGTATTGCCAAAAGACAGGAAGAAAGGAAGGAAGGCAGACTTTTTCATTTGGAATTAAATGCTCCCTGTAGTATTTGCAAACTTAAATATTAGAAGAGTGTACTGAAGAAAGCCTTAGAGGCTTCAAATCTTAACTTTTGTCCAACTCAGTGCTGAGTCGGTAGATGGTTACCAAAGGACCTGGCAGAAAGAAATATCAGAATGGGTAACTCTGAAGCCCAAAAACACTACTACTGTTTCTGTTACTTTACCCTGGGATACACTTTATTCTACAAGCTTTTTGGAAACAGAAATAGTAAATAAGTCTCTGTAAAGAAACTGAAGATTTACATTTCAGCTTTAGTAGCAATAAAAGGAAGAATCTGCATAGCTCTTGACAGTGACCCTCTGAAAGAAAGACAGCAATTTTCCACAGGCATTGCTTTTAAAGTTCATTACAGTTTGGAGATCCTGGCGACCTTTGTGCATCAGGCTTTATTTACAGTGTTCTTCAATCAATACATGCTGAGTGCAGAACCGACATTTACTCCATTAGATTCCCAGGACAACAGAGCAGCCTGTCATGTGTTAAAGGAAACTCCTTCAGGCAATCTCAGAAAGCATCTTCCCCTTCCTTTCCCTGAATAAAAAGAAAACTGTAATCCTTAGGAACGTCAAGCTCATATAATTTGCTTTTGATGAAATGTTGATTAAACTTTGTCCAGAAGTGACTCTAAGTCAGTCACTTTCCAGAAGTCCAGAAGTGCCTCTTACTTCCACTAGTGGAATTAAATACAGAAAAGCTTTACCTCTACTGCCAAACTGTAGTATACAGTCACATAAGATTCAGCAGAAATCCTCTGGTAAGGAAAAGCATTGCTCAACTTTTTTTGACCTTTTAGGTGATTAACAGCAGCTTGGAGCCTCACATATCATATCCCATGTTGAGCAGTTTGCAAAGTTTGCAACAAGAAGATTGGAAAATATGAGATGGCAACAGTAAGAATATCAACCTCAGTCTCCAAACAAGAATTTTAAAGCTCTTTTGAGTACATTATGAGCTTCCTCTCTTTGCTCATGAGGCTGCAGTAATGAGTCTTGCTAAATATATAATGAAGAAAGAATTGAAAAGTAGAAGAATACACTCCCAACTGTCCCCTGATAATACCTGTCAAAAGACATTTACCCCCCTTCAGAATGACATCTTACAAAAAAGATAAAGTATGATATGCAATTTCTTTAAAATAATATTTTTAGGCATATGAAACCTCTTGAGGAACAACCTATCACTAAACAGAAGTATAACTACCGTGATAGCCCCTAAACAAGAAAGATAAAAGTTGCCTATTGATCTTCACAGTAAACTTTGAAGAAGGTGTTTAGCTCCTGCTGGAAGTGAAGATTACAATCTGAGTTTGGTGAAGAGAAAATGAATAGTCAAATGCGAGAATATTTCACTTCAAGCAGATTTAAATAACATAAAGCTTGCAAATCAAGATATGCATACAGTTTAATGCTAGTAGTACTCTCTATGCCAATTTTAATCTGATTCATACCTTAATATCTACTTCAGCCATTTTTGGATTTTGCTTTTCTTGTGATAAGAAACACCTGTGATTAAATATTGATAAGTTCCCCTCTATCAGATCTGCCTCTACAGATAGTGCCCTTCTCCAAAAATCTTATCTTAGCACGCAGGAATCTTAGCACTCAGGAAATAAAGTAGCTCTCAGTTTTTGCGCTTCAGAAGAGGTGTGCATCAACTTGTAAGCTTACCACACTGCTGTTTTCTCAAAGATTCAATTACTCTTCATTTTCTATCCATAAAAGTTACTTGATTCTCATCTTCACTATAGGCAGGAACCAAACACCTTCTTCAGTTTCCCCAAAATGATGGAAGATTGTTACACATCTCCAAAATTCAATTTTTTCATACTAGACCAGTCAATATGTGTAACCATGTAAAAAAATATTCTGGCTATTAATAAAGACACAATATGTCTTCATGCTTCCACGACATTTTCCTAGTATTCATAATATATGTTATGTTTTAACTATCAACAGACATGCCCTGCTCAAATGTATGTGCTGATTTATTGCCAAAATTTAATCAAGCTATAGTTCTAGTCACCATGGACTCAACTAATCAACAGTATTTACTTTACATCCTTGTGTGGGTGTGCAGCCCTGTTAGTTTGTAGCATGTGTCCCCGGATATCAAAACTGATGAGGAATTAACTAACTCCCAACTCTTTTAGCAGAAACTGTCAGATCCAGAGCAGGTGACTGGCAACAGCCCTCCACCTATCTGTCAGGAAGTCAGCAGCACTGCCCCATGCTAATGTGGCACAAGCTGCTGAAGGTCCTCTAAGAAAAGGAATCACGTGAAAGAGCTGGCTTTGTACACCCTTCAAAATATTGTGGCACAAGTTTCTGTTACAACAAAGCAATAACTTCAAGTAAAACTTTCAGTCTTCAAAGGGAATAATCATGTCCTAAACCATAATATAAAAACCTGTTTCTAAACAATTTTTATCATCCTGACATCCACTGCCTTCTGATGTCGGATGAAACATCCTCAGGTGAGGCTCCATGATAGTCAGTTTTAAAACAATACTGCTGTTACTGAGGAGGTAAAACGTTCATTTGGCCAGCAATGAGATGAAAGATACACACTGTAGTTCCTTAGATTTATTCACTTTATAGGTACATGGCATCCAAATTCTGGGCTGCTATATAAAGCAGAACCAGGGATTTTCAAAAGAAAGGCAACAGTTTCTTTTTTTTTTCCCGAAGCAGCACTTGGTTGTGCTAACAGGGGATGACACCACCTTGTCTCTGGCTGAAAATCAGATTAAGATGAATCCAGCCCCATCTCCAGCTCCTCCTCCAGACGTTCTTCCCCTGTCATCCATTTGCAGCCACCTCCACCCACCAATAAACTGTTTGTGCATCTGTGCTATGAACAAGGCTACTGAAATAATCAGGGTTTAAAATGAACCGCCAAAAGAAAAAAAAACAAACCAAAAGGAATACAGCAGTGAGCAAGGGCAATGAGAGAGCAAAACAAGGAGAGGCATGCCAGCTCCCCAAGTCAGGTTGGGGCAAGTTTACTAAGATGTCTGGTCACTGAAGGAACACACATTGTACAATTATAATTTTTGTGATTAACTCCACAGTTTCACTACAGATAGAAACTTAAGAGTCCACCCCCCAGATCCCCCTCCCAAAAAAATCTCTGTCTTTGAACTCATCACTTACCAACAAACCTTTGATCAATACCAAAGCAGGTAAAGTCAGAACCATTAATATTAATGTAAAAGCCTTTGTAATATCCAATTTTCATCTTACACTGTTTTTCCACAGTATGCAAGAAATGAGTGTTCTCCATCCACACACACAGGTAAAACGTTTCAAAGACAGTTTTACAGCTGACAGACTGACAAGTAGCCTCAGACATTTAAAGGCAATTGAGTTTTCTTGCAGTAAAAAATGAAGCTTCCGCAGTTTTATGTTCAAATTAAAGCTTACTGGTTAGAAAACTGATGAATAAAAAATTGATTTTGTAGTTGGGTAGAAAGTATATAAATCAGACTTTTAAGTGATACAGGCTTTTCCCAGTTTTTGAATATCCTTTAGAGATATTTTAAATTTGAAAAAAGCAAAAATGTATGGTTTAGGCCTCAGAAATTTATCTGCGTTTACTGAATAGTCACCCAGGAAGATTGCAGTGACTGTTTTCATTAATCAAAAAGGAAAAAAAAAAAAAAAAAGAAGATATGATTTTTTTGGTGATATTCAAGTTATTTGATAGTCATTTCTTTGGTTATCAAGGAGGTGCAAAGTAAAATTTTAATCAATTTAGAGGACAATATCATAGCAATTATTCATGCATATTTGAACAAAGTAATTTCTGGAGTCAGATGAGGATTCCATCCTAAAATATCTTATAAAATATTATAAAATTTTTCAGAAAATCAGTATGAAAAGTAATTAAAATAAGGTGATGGAGATAAGCATGAATAAGGAGCCTGGTTGTTGGGGTTCTTCCCAAGGCAGATCTTTTAATGACAATATCATCCTGCTTTTGTCAGACCAGGTTAAAGTAAATCACATCAATAGTTGCTTTGATTTCAGTAATAAAAAGTTCTACTTGACTTCTTGATGCCTACTTCACAACTTTCTGTTACAAATCAATTTTGGACAGATAACAGGCATTAACTGGGCCATATTTAATCACACTTTCATCTAACAGGAAACACAGACAAGCCTTATTATCTCAACCTCTACTTGTCTTTGATTTTATATGTCCTGTAAATATCTACTAGCAAATTTATATTGGCATGGGGTCAATTTTACAAGCTGGTTGAGAATCAATCAGCATGGGAAAAAAAAAAAAAAAAAAAGAAGATTCCAATCTTGGACTAAAGTAAAACTCAAATTCTTGGACTGATCACCCTTTATTTTTTCCACACTGATTTTCCAACTTGGAAAACGCAACCTGGAAAATGGGCTCGGGTGTTGCATCCATTACAAAGATGCGAAACTGAAGTTCAGGTAACTGTTCTGGGGGCAAAGAATGAGAGCTATCATTCCCTTCCCTGGTGGGAGCAGTAGGACTCTGTTTCACCTGACACAGCACAAGCCTTGCTCTTTCAGCCAAGACTGTCACAAGCTCAGCATACATTTAGGTTCACTGTAACCTTCTTTTTCACTAAGTCGCTTTAGGTCTGTTCTCAGCTCTGCTGAATCTCTAAAAATCACCACAAACACCTGAGAATAGTCTCAGCCTGCCTGGCCATACCATGGACAGCAGGGTACACAGATACTGCACAACTGAAGACACACAGAGCAAGTGTAGAGACAAGTATTACCCTAATGAACCAATCTCACGTTGTCTGAGCAGCCAAATAATTACAGACACCTTCTCGGCAGGGAAGTACTGGCCAGCTGTGAAACCCTCAGACTTGGAAATCAATGGGAATTTTCCCACTGATTTTGGTGAGAATGGGGTGGCATCCAGAGCTCAACAATCTAATTTCAGTGGTTTTAATTCTCATTGAGCTTTTGCCCAGCCCTGGGCTTCAGTTGCATGAGTACCCGAAAGCTGTGAGCCTTCAGCCAAAGGGCAGGGAAGGTGCAGTGGTGATGCTGTGCCTGATAACTGACTGGGAGCAATCTTATTTAGCACCCAGGCAAATGTGGGATTTTCTGTTTGCTTTAAAGAAACAGCAATTTCACATGCAATTATTTTCTTCAGCACGATTTTTTTTTTTCCCATTGGTTCAATCTGTTACACACATAGCCAGTGATCCTGTGAACAGAGATGTATAAGCATAATTTTCAGAATGTGTCAAGACCATACTGCCAATATAAATAAGTAGGTGTGTGTATGGGAACAAAGTAATTTTGGGCTAACAATACAACAGGAAAAGCTGTCCCTGAGTTTTAATATCCCAAATGTGTTGAAAAGAAAAAATCCTATCCCAAAACCTTAATTTCCCAGAGTAACACTTGGAACGCATTAAAATGTTCAGGTTATTAATATTAATTAATCAATTAATACTATTATAATTAATTAATTGCATAGTGCCTGGAGTCCTGGAAAGGGATCTTAATGTGTTGGAATAATAATAAGATGGTATTCTACTCCTGTATTGTGGGAGGAATTTTAAAAGATCAAAACTTTTGAAATATTCTTAGCACTTTGATTCTTCTGCAGAATTAGTCTTTAACATGCATTTGGGTTTTATAGCCACAGGATGGCATTCACTGCTGTGCAAAGGGTCAGTAAAATGTAAAATGTGAGTAGAGCTTAGGAAGAAGATACTTTTTATCTGCAGAAAGAAAATACAAATTTACTGCTTTCTACTGATGACAATCATTGATTCTAGAATATAATACAGAAATCTTAACATTCATAGCCCTTAAGGTTCATGTTCTTACTGCATGGGCACCGTGGCCTTCAATACATAGACATTTTACCTGACTCCAGGAAGCTGTGACACTCTAAAAATACAGAGCAGCAACTCCAGCCTGGGATACTAGCAACTGCATAGAACACCTTCGTTTCACTTCCATGGTTTACAGAGTCAAAGTCACTCTTTATAGGATTTATACAGGCTCATAATTTACTGTTTATTTTCCCATTAGGGCAGTGTATGGGGTAGGTGTTGACACATAGCATACCAACGGGAGGACAGCTGGACCGAACGAATGGCTGAGGTGACCGATAATTGGACTGCAAATGTCAAAGAGTGGGGCTGAAAAGACAGGTATATCAACCCACACATACTTTTCCCAGTTGTGAAATGAAAGTTTAGAGCAGGGACAATCAGCTACTAGTAGTTACAATTTATAGAATTGGGTTTGAAGTCAGTGGGAAGCAGCACCCAATTAACAGCAGCAGAGGCGTCTAAAGCGACTGGTGAAATGACTGGATTTAGAGTGATGAGCAGGAATGTCAGACAGAGAGACAACCAAGTAATGCTATTAACCTTTGTGAGATTGCCTCCCTGATAATGTGGTCTGGGGGACAATAAAACACTGCATGAGACAACAGGCCCAATTTGGTAGTGCAGGACTGATATATGGGCGAAGGTGGCGAATTTCCCTGGATTCATTTTACGGGCCTCCAATTAGCCCTCACTAGGTGAAGGGAGCGAAAGGAGGCAGCAGAAAAGGGTCCCTCTAATGAGCTGCTTTGTTGATTTTCAGCAGAAAAGATTGAAAAAGTAAAGTTTTAGGAGCTGCTTTGCTTTTGAGACTGTCTCAGGAGGTGTTAAAGGGACAGGGTACTCTGTTGGAAGTAGCTGTGACAAAGTTCCTGATTTATGGGAGGGCTTGAACAGCACAAGTACATCCTGTCAGGACCAGTGCAGGAAGCATGATCCCTTGGCAGAGGCAAATCAGGTATGCCAGCCTCATGCACTAATCCCCATGGTCAACGCTGGGTCGCTACTGCAGATGTTTGCTCATGATGTGAAGCCCTGGTTGACACTACCTAGGGATGCTGCCACAGCTCCCTTTGAGAAATTCCATACAGAATATAAACAAACTTGTTCTCCAAAAGTGCATCAGTTTTAGAAATGGAGTATTAGGAGCAGCAGATCTAATCCGCAGATTAATAAATTACAAAACATGTAAAATTGATTATTTGCAAGCTTAGTGAGACAGTTTGTCAATCAAGTTCCAGTGCAGTTCCTGTTTTGGTATGTAAGTCTGGTGAATGCGTTCTCAATAACAATAACCTCCAGAAAACAGAGCACAACTGTGTAATTCATTCTTAAAAGCTACTACTTTTTAGGCATTCAAGGGCTAGTGGAGCATATTGCACTCAGAAAAACCAGGGGTGTGTCTCAAGTTAGGAAGAAGTCATGAGGTAGCTCTCAGCTATAGCTTGGAGGAGAGGGAAGGGACACCAAATGAGCTCTGCAAGAAGTGAATGAGCGGAAAAACAGCCCACAGCTCTGAGCTGGGTAATGTGCTTTGTCAGGAAGCAGGATAAATGACTGCCTCATGCTGAGCACTGTGCTGCAGCAGCAAGCATTTCTTTTGGGACCTGAGCAGCTTGCTAGAAGTTGGGCATCCCGTCACCACTGTGATCCATCATCAGGCACCCTCCCAGGGCTGCAGAAATAACACATCTTCTGTACACTTCAGACTTCTTTTTATTAAAAAAGCCACAGCTTTCAATTGATACTTTCACACTGAGAGTCGGATATTATGAGGATTGAATGCCTGAAGAGAAGGCATTGAAAGAAAGTATTATTTTACTTTTTAAATGTCATTCCCCAGCTGAGGTGCTGCAGAGAAGACTGCACTCAGGCAGTATTTAGTGTGTTGCAACAAAAACAGTCAAAGATCCCTAACTGTACATATACTTGGTAAATGTCAGTGGAAAAGACAGAACAACAGGCTTTAGTATTCAATTCAATCCCACAAACATATGTCCAAAGCTACACAAAGAGAGTTTGTGCAAGTCCATTTGAACAACAGGGTTTTGGTGAGGAGGATAAGGAGTAAATGCAAATTAAGCTCACATCAGTTAATATTTTGATTCCTCCTGCCACAAATTATGGTCTATTGAGACCAAGCTAACACTCATCCCTCACTGCCTTCTGTCCCTCTCAGTCAACAGAAATCATACCATTTTGGCATACTTTGATATATAAGATAATAAAGCATTATCTCTGCTTAGCTAGAATGTGGTCTGAAATTTATGATTTTGCAGAAATTTTCTAAGTGTTTTTTAAAATGTGGTCAAATGTTGAGGTTTTAAAAAAGTGTGGCAATGTAAAAAACCATGTGTTTATATTCTCCCCTTTCCCCCCCCCTCCTCAATATAGTCTTTAAAATAACAATCTGAGGGTTAAGAACACTTGTTTTAGTTTATACAACGTCTTAATAACTATCTGGAAGAACAGTGGAAGAAAAAAGATATTATGGGAAAACCAAATATATTTGAGGTTGTGGAAGAAAATATTAAGTTATTTATTGGTATCTGGATTAAAGATAACATGCTGGATCTCAGAAAAGTCAAAGCCATGAATCGACAGACTACTATTAGTAATATTTGTATTTTTTACTTTCCCAGGGAATGTGAGAAAAAAAAACTCTCTCCTTTGATTCTGACATTTTTGCTCTCAAGTGCTCATGTTAATCCTTGCTTTTGAATAAATAGAATATTCCTTGCCAAAGAAAGTATTATTTTTTGCCAAACCATAAAATGTACTTTAGGATTGCTATGATAATGTTTTCAATGTCTCTGTATCATGAGAGATTAGCAAACAACAATATTACATTTGAGAATGATGAGATTAATCTGTTTCTTGACAACTGAAATTTGTTAGGCTGTGAAAAGAAAATTACTGGTTTTGAGGGCCGATTTCTTTGCACTTGGTGCTTCAGGGCCTTTGTACTTTTCTGTTTAAATCATATCTTCGTAAAAAGCAAAATAACTGTTTGGTCTCTGATTATTATCAAGCTGAAGTCAGATAAGAAAGGCATTAGGATTCTTATGTTCTGTGATAATATGTTTAGGGAGAAAAAAATGTGTCAATTATGCTTAGTAAACTGATTCTCAACCCGATTAGAGGTTTTATTATCTCTAGGAATCTAGTAAATACCTTAATTTGTGTCATGTTACAAATTATGCTGAGAACTCCAATCTTATTTCAGCACATTTCACACAGTGATGCACTTTTGCCATAACAAATTATTTTTAAAATAAAAAAAAACGAAACGGTAAAATTTTTTCAAACCACCATGTTTTTGCTTGACATTTCCCTATTCTGCCCAGTATATCTTTCTTGATCAATATGAATGTTTAAGGATTATATGGTGGAGGGACAGTGTGGTGATGTGGGAGAGATCTGAAAGATCACAAAAAGAGGGAAAAGACATCACAGGCTACAGTAGAAGACTGTGAGATGTGATGAAGCTCAAAGAAAATGTTGTGTATTCATTGTGTACTGGGAAAAGGTTCTCATCAAGTGCATGGACAGGTGGGGCAGTTTTGTGGAATGCTGAGTTTTTAATGTATCACAGATACTGGAAATGATAGCCCCCCTGAATAAGAAAAGCACTAAGAAGGGAAAGACAAAAAAAAAAAAAAAAAATCAGAGGACAAAGCACTTACAAAAAAGACTTGTGTCAAACCAACCCAAAGGCCACCCAAGAACTACTACTACTAGAGTTCGTGCTGGGATCCTTATACAGGGTAAGGCAGGATGGTTGAATTTCGTGCATATAAATGATGGTGGCAAGGACTTGCTGTGAAAAAAATCCCAGAATCAACTTTTTTTAGCAGTAACAAGCCTGAATTTGGAACAGCTGAGAACAGATCACCCCGGGAGAAAGAACAAATGGATGCATATCTTGTTTAAGGGCATTTTACTAGATGATGGATTAATTAAAAGGCATACTAGGATTTCCTATGCTCAGAAAGGATTTTAGTACAGATGCAATGCATTCCTAACTGAGGAAGAAGATGCTCCCCTGCTCTAAATTCAACTCTCAACTTGATCTTAGCTGTGAAGGCAGGAAAATAAGACCTCTGCATAATGTGTGTGTGTGCATGCATGTTTGTGTGCTCAAACATTACAGACATAAATTAACAGTCTGGCAGCTGATGGGTATTACACATGCTATGAAAAACATGATATAGCACTAAAGCAGAAGTGTTTCAGATAACACAAAGGCTCTGTATTACCTAAAAAAGATTCAAATCATGTGAAAGATTTCCTGTGGCTTCTGCAATAGATTAAAACATTGGTACATTCATTTAAAAATGTGAAGATTTAGCAAAGCAGTGCACCCTGCACAATGACTCTTTGTTCCACCAAGCGTGGAGCCTGGCAAAAGAGACACCCTGAAAGAGTATATCTGACCAATTTGGGCCTGGTAGGTGGGCTTCAGCCCATAAAAAAGGGAGCTACAGACCTTAAAAAACATACAATGAAGAAAAAACCTGTTAGCCCTGAGCTAATCTATGAGCTAATCCCTCAGTGAGAAAGCAACATTAGACCAAACTTCTAAATCCCGACTGAAAAGCTTGATATAGATTAACCACAGAATTTGCCTGCGCTAGCTTAGCATTAGGAATGATTTATAAAACAAGAAGGAAGACCACTAATACATCCCTCTCTGTTTCAACAGCATTTAACACATGGGTGCAGACCTAATTTTCGAAGGATGCAATAAAACTTGATGTTTTAATAATACTTTTCCACCCATTTGTATTGATCTAATGCTATGCTATCTCATAGTTCTGCAAAGAGAAGCGATAGAGTTATTGAGTATATTTTAAATTGCTTTTCTCTCATGCAGTCACTCATTTCCAACACACCTGGGGAAATGCAGCCATGGGCACCAATGTCTAATTCTTTCATACTTGGATTATTAGGGATAAATTTAGGAAAATCATTGCTACTGAAGCCAGACTAAGCACATCACTCAAGATAAGCAAAGGAATGAACTAGCCCCCAGCATACTTTCCCCTCTCCACAGTGACATCACACATGTCTTAATATAATGCTAGTTAAACATAAGGTAACTTTCTTGCACTACTCCATGATGCTGAGTCCAGTGAGATTTTAATTAGGTCCAGAGGGTCAAGGAAGTGCTGATACACCCCTAGGCTCCCGGGGGATGCTCAGAACCTTGCAGGGTAGCTGACTGCAGGCTGGATTTCCTTCCTGGCACAATGGCATCTTTTCTGTTATGCCTTTAACAGACTTGGAAAATGCCTGATAAGATCACACACGAAGTCTATATGCTGAATATCTCCTTCCATGCATCCATGCTGAGGTGCTTAGAGCCAAGACCTGCTGCTAGAATGCTGTGGGTCTACAAGGAAAATCCTAAAAGAGGCATTTGATGCCCAGCATGAAAAAGCCAACAGAGCTGTGCTTTGTGGATATTCATTGCTACATTTCATGACCCAGCGGTTCAGGTCAGTGATTCATGAAATCTGTAGAACAACCTCCCTCCCTCCACAAATGTCAGATATATGCAAATCATTCCTTGACTAAAGCAAAACTTTAGGCAATCAGAAAAGTGTTTTTTCTAATGAAACACAACCACCATGGCAGACTGCAGTGTGTGAACCAAAGCCTCAGTCCATGCTCTTCAAAACATGAACCTGAATGAGTACCTGCAAAATCACCTGTATCTTGCTTGATACTGGGCCAGGTTTTCATCTAAATAGGAAATCAGTTTTTTATCCTGGATCATAATACCAATTGTTCCCTGACAATTTCAAGTAGACTCACTGTCCAATGAAAAATGATTTAGTAAAAAGTATATTTGGGGCAATATTCCACTGTAGATGGTGTATCTCTCATCATATGTCAGTGAACTGGAAAAATCAAATCTTCTCCATGAGCTGAGGAGGGAATAAATAATATATGAGCTGCACTTTCTTACTTTAATACCAAATAAATTAACACAAGCTGACATTACACCTATAGAAGGTCTGTAAGCTATCCAGCTCATTCCTTTAATCATCAAGCATTCATAAGAAAGCCCCACAGTTTTGCATATTTTGAGTTATGAAGATTTTTTACTTAGGAAGCTCATTTAAGATAGAAAAGAGGACTGATTTCTTCATTACTATTGGTATCCCAAATCAATAAAATAGATTAACCAAACAAGCACGAGCTTTTAATGCTGGGCTAAAATCCTGCCATGAAAGAAGTTCCACACAGTATCAGATTAGCTGTATGACTTAAACACTCTCCACGAGAGGCCAGAATCAGGTATTCTGATATCAGTGATGCACTGATGGAACTCTCAGTAGCGTATTTGTCCGTGATATCATCCTGGGGTTTGATGTGCAAAACAATTTCGAGAGAATCAAACTAATCATAAGAAAGTTAAAAGAATGAGATTATTATTATCTAAAATTAAAGATTGAAATCAGCCATCAGCATAAGACAAAAAAGTAAACAAAGCATCCTCAGGGTTGACTTAAAAGTCCACAAATTTTATGGAAATGTCACAGACATTCTTTGCACACCTAGACTCTCAAGGCTTTTGGTATTTCATTGAATAACTGAACTGAGCTGAGGGTCACTACTACTACTACTACTATTTGATATACACACTACCATTCTTGCTCTTTCCCTTTGGTATATATATTGTGTCATCAGAATTGTGGGCATGTTTTCCAATGGCTACCTGAATTTAACATGGAATACTAAGGACTTTAAACACACAATTCTTTTTTTTTTTTTTTTTTTTTTCCAATCCAACCTTAATNTAAAATGGAAAACTAAAGATTTTTAAACCCCAATTTTTTTTTTTTTTTTTTTTTTTTTCCAATCCAAGCTTAATTTGCCCTTTATTATACATTTATAAGGAGACATTTTTCTTATTTAATAAGAAAACAGAATTAAGATTCCATGTGCATGAAGAAAAGTGTTATTAAATTCAGTTTTCCCAATGCTTAGGCTCTGTTACTTGTGTTACTCCTCAAGACATTATCTAAAGTAACAGGACATTTGGGAGCTATTGAAATATGTAATAATAAAAGAGAATAATCTGTAAAAACACAGTGCCTTAATTATTTTGCTGTTTAAAATTTCTGTATATCTCTTGCACAGAGAGCATTCACTTAATAACAGAATTAGTAATATATTCAGTGATACACTTGATAATTCTTCATCTTCCCAGATCACCTAAGTTAGAGACTACAGTCTAGCTGAGGAGACCGCTTGTCACTGCAGACAGATGAATCACACCAGGACTTTTCTCATATTTTGCTGTGCAAGACTTTCTGCCCAAATACACATGAGAAGCAATGTGCAATGTCATATGTAAATCTGCCTCTGAAGGACAGCTTTAGCCTCCTTTCACCTCTTGCCCTTGGAGAGCTGTTGGCTATTTCTGAAAATAGCAGCAGAAAAACGCAGGGTGCAGGAAGGAAACCTGCATTATGGGATGAGTGAGCTCAGTTCGTGCCTCCTAAGCCCAGACCTCATGTCTCTGCTAGATACACTACCACACTAGACAGGTGAACTTCCCCTCTGCTGACAACCCCATGGAGAGGTAATAGGAGATGAACAGGTTTCTGATTTCCTTTAAAACTGTTGGTTTTCTCCCCTTTCTTTCCTCCCCACCCTCTTTCTCTTCTTTTTCCCTTTCTTTCTTATTTCCTTTTCTTTTTCCCCCTTAACTTTGAAGTTGACATGAAAGTTCAGTGTGTCATCATTTGAAGATGATATTGACACATCTTTCATTATCCTTTTAGAAGGCTGCCTCTATAAACAAACTGTTCAACTAGAAATACTTTCAGGTGTGTTAGAAATCATTAAAATAGTTCTCTTATTTCCAGCAAGCACAACCAGTAATACTTTTCGAATCCAAGCTGGAAAGAAGAGGCTGTTTACCTATTTTTTAAACTTCCCCTGCATTTTCTGATAGGCTTCAGTATTAAAAAGGGAAAGGCATGTGCCTTTGGAGCCATTTAAACCTCAGACAAAATGTTCAATCAGACACACTGCCTCATTTTTACACCATCACCAGCATGTCACTGAGAAAAAATGCAGCTTTCTCTGCCAAATGTGGGCAATGCTAAAGAACCATGAAACAAATGCTTACACAGACTTGTAATCCAGGATTTAGGCAATCAATGTGCTGTAGAGCACTATTCAGCTACATAAACCCAATGAACTTCAGCTTTTGTACTTCTCCTGTAAAAATATACATGAGCATATTGCCACACAGCTGTCTATATTTGTCAGAAAACGTTGCAGTTTCTCACAAAGGACCACTGACTTCAGGCACCGCCACTAGTAAAGGCTACAGCCCAAATGAGCAGGCTCAACAGCAAAACAAACTTAAATTTGCTAAGTTCTTGTGTGGGAGATGCTGGAGGAAAAGAGGAGGATGGTGGAGATGGAGGCTGGTCCAATGCTGAGCCACCAGTGTGGTGTTTGTGGGAAGAACTGAGAGGTAGAGCTATTTTTAAATGCCACTTAGCAAGCTTTTAAACTCCTCCTCCCCTGAAAACTGTGGCCATAAACTTTCCAGCAGCAACTTCCCCAGTGATATTCTGGACCAAATTCCAAGTGGAATAAAATTATAACCCCCCTATCAACATTCCCTTCACATTTACAACTCCCCATTAAATGAGTGGAAATTTGAATTCTTTTTAGAAGGCTCCAATTACAGCAGATTATCATGTTTCCCTCTAATTACTGCATATAAATACATGCCATGTAACACAGTTTATTGCACCCTTAGTGTACCTACAGTAAACAGAAACCAATGTGTTTCACTCAGCCTGTGTATTTTGACACATTAGATTTAGCAATTTGTCTTCATTACAACCCCTTGCACTGTTACTGCCATCCTTCTCAGTGCTGTGCTCGAGCTTTGCAGCAGGAAGATTGATGAAGCTTGTGTATACTGATTTGTGACAAAAGCAGGGCACTTGAGAGGCACTGTTACCATTCTGGTAGCACTAAGTGGGCTAAAAATTAGCTGCACTAAGCCAATACTCTGCTCCCACTTCTCCTCCTCCTCAATTAGGGTACATGACATGGACCTTGAAAGGCTAAGGCTGCTGTAACACTATTTTTAAACCTAATGCCTTTAGTTGCTTTGTCACTTCTGAAGAGATTTAAAGTTCTGACCATGCTTATTAACAGCTACTTTTATTCTTTAGAGACACTTGGAATAGACACGTTTTTCACTGTGACAATGTTAAAAGATATTTTCTGAATGAATCTACAGTGGTAAATTTAAATAGCTATTTTAGTGTTTTGGAGGAACAGATACTATGGATACAGTTTTCAAAACTGGCTAAATGTCTGAAGAGCCCACACCACTTGTGCTCACCAGGGAGAGACTAAACAGCCTTGGCACTTTAAAAGCACCAACTTATTACATACCATTATCAAGAGGATGGAGAGGCCAAGTCTCGCTGCAGACAATCCATCCCTTTGATCAAGAAGTTTCAAAGACTGTTGCTAGAATCACACACTGAAGCCTGTAACTCTTCTGGCTCATTCTTTTGCTAAACACAGGTCTTGACACAGCAGTTCCCAACAAGCTGAACTGCTCAGTGGTGGGTGCATTTTGCAGAGGCTTTCTGAGCTGGAAACAAAGTCTCTGCAACAGAGCATTTAGAAACTGCTCAGGGATCCACTTTCTTGGCTGAATGCGCACACCAGTGAACTGCAGCCTGGATTCAACAATCCTCCCCCACCAACTGCTCATGTACACTGGAAAGCAGACCCAAGAACTATTCATGTTCTGGACATCTCAGAATCAGCTGACACCACACAAGGGTGCAGATCCTGCATGAAATGGTTTAATTTTTATGCTTATTATGGGACCTCCAACACTCCCACAGCTGTTTGAATAAAATCACATAGGAAAATCACTAGAGTTTGTAAAACTGTCAACCAGCATTAGGAGGCAACTACAAAAACTGTGGGCAGAAAACAACTGACAGACTTTTTCTGTGAGGGTGTGTTTTTTTTTTCTTAGCTTAAAATCCACTGACATTCTCCACTTCTAGCTTCTTCTTTTTAGTAAATTAGCATACTATGAGAAGAGAATGTGAAGTGTTAACATAGAAATTATTAGAAGACAACATATGTCCTGAAGAAGGAGGATGCAAAGGAAGAAGAGGATGATGTATTCAATTATTGAAGGAGAATAAAGCCAAATCACCTGAAACTTGCATCTCACTTGGAAATACATCACTATTCTCATTCACTTGCAAAGCAAGCAGGTAGCTCTCAAGACTACCTTTCCTCTTTCAGATTGTTATTTAAATACTTCATTCTAACTAAAAAATATTTGAGAAAGTCTGTGAAATAGAACAAATGCTTTTGTCTTGCTTCATGTGAGAAAGTAATGTAATCAAGTAGTCATTTTCCTCCCATTTCAGGCAGAACCATTTCATTAATAAGAATGCGCTAAAGCAAGAGACCATCCTGTGTAAAATCCAGTGACATCCAATTTAAACCTTAGCAGCAAAATTCTAACTGATAACAAGCACTGAATACAAGCTGCAGCTTTGCAAGGCATTATAAATGTGACAGAGAAAAATTAAGCCCTCAACTTGGGAGCTTAAAAAAAAAAGCATTGACAATGCCATAATCAATGAAAAACCTGGGAGAAACAGTTCTTTTTTTACCCCCTGTTTTCAAAATGCCAAAACAAACAAACCAACTAACAAAAAATATCCAAAAAAATATCATCAAAGCAAAGAGAAAATCTCAATGATTATAAAGGGGAGTGAATCTCCGACTTCTTCATGCATCTTTTGGCTCAGGGTCTAGACATGTTTCTGCACTCGCTTTTGAACATACTCCTTAGTAAGTCCCGTGACAGCAGCCTGAGGTTAAAAAAAATCCATGTGGACACAGGTCCATACATCTAAAGAAGACAATTAAAGGAGGAAGGAAGAAGAAATGCACATCTGACCTGGGCCTCAGTACTTTTCAACAAAATTCTTCTACATTTACAAGGAGAGTCACTTTTCACCTTTCCTAAGCATGGCAGCCTTAAAAATACACATCCAGTCCTTGCTGGGAAATCATGTTTCCTCTGGTATAGACAGGGACAGACAACTCCAGGAAAACAACTCTAAGCCATCACAAGCGGCGGTCTGGAGACAAGCACTGTACACACAACTACAGTAACTAACATCTGCTATCTTATATGACTTCATTTTCCTTACAGCTTCACTGAAAGAAATACTGGTAATAATGAGATTTGCTAAGTAAATACTGGCAGGTACTTACAGGGTATAGCATCTCTGTCAAAGACAGGCTTATTAAAAGTAATTAGAAAGTTGTATCAAGGAAAGGTCTGTCAGTGGCTCACACAGACACTGGGCAAAGGGGAGCAAGGGTTGCTAGGTCAAGTACTAATCAGGGCTTTTCAAAGGGAGCCAAGTCTGCGCTCCTTTACACCAGCCAGACTCCTGGAAGAAGGGTATGAAATGAAGCCGGAAGGAAAACACTGTACTACTGGGAAACCACGGCTGTCTTGGCAATTAAGGCCTCCCCAGGGGGTTAATTACACAGAGACAGACAGGCATTTTAGCAAACGCTTCTCAGTTTGCCACAAGAACAAGCACAGCTTGACCAGCCTGGCTCTGGATCCCAGCCTGAGTGCGATGCGCACCCGGAACGCGCCTCCCAGGATGCAGCGCTGGGCAATGCCTCAGCAGCAGCTCAAAGGGGCAATTTCACCAGCAGGGCTGTGTCTCCACCAGAATCTAATTCCCTTTCCCACTCACTGTTCCCAGGTGGGCTTTACAATGTGGTCTTCTGCAGGACACCCTGCTCCTGTGATTCTCTTCTCCATAGCCCGCCCTCCACTTCACTCCCCATTCACAAGCCTTGGAGCAATGTAAGACACAAATTTCCCTCTACTGCATCTTCAGCCCCCACAATCTTGCAGATTGTTATTTTTTTCAAGCAAGATGCAATGCAGGAGAAAGAACAGATTAACTTGTATTGATGACTAAAGCTAAATTCCTATAAGTAACTGAGTTGTTTTCTTTTTGCTATTAATAGTAGCGTTCCCTCATGTGTATGGGAATCCTTTGAAAAATGTGTATTTGGCATGTTTCACTGAGATCTCTGAGGCAAACACACAAATCACAGAATTACAGAATTATGGAATCACAGAATGGCTGATGTTGGAAGAGACCTGTGGAGCTCATCTAGTCCAACCCCTGCTAAAAGCAGGTTCATCTGCAGCTGGCTGTGCAGGATCACATCCAGGCAGGTTTTAGAGACTCCACAACCTCTCTGTGTAACCTAGTGCTCTGTCACCTCACAGAAAAGAAGTTTTTTCCTAACATTCAGATGGAACTTCCTGTGTTTTATTTTGTGCTAACTTGCTGTCCACCAGGATTACCTGGTCCCTCTCTGCAGAGCAAAGGAGACTTACAGACCCAAGACTCTCATCAATAGACACATTTCAAAGTCAATGCCCCTTTCATTCCATTTGTGATCTTCTCTGACAGTATAAACTGCAAAGCTTGAAGTTATTGCAATCCATGATTACTTTACTAACTTTACAACTTAAATCTGAAAAATCCTTGCATTTCCCTCCATTTTTTTATGACATGGAATGTGTAAGAATCTACAGTGAATAATCAAGAAAAAATCCCAACCCAAACTTCTATAGTAATAATCAACCCTTTTCTCCTGTGTTCTGCACTAACCAAAAACATTTGGGATTTCTAGCAAATAAAAAACCTAAGCTATATGCTAATACATATTTTACTACATTTTGCTGTCAGATAGTGATTGCACTGGGAACTGTTGTGTCCAGATGTTTTTTAGCTTGTATGGATTTGAAGAGCATTTCCTAAAATACATAGTGGGGATGATTGCTTTTGTGAGACAATATGGTTCTTTTAACTTGTACCAACAGGAATCAAGAATTCCTTACCCCACAAACAGACAAAAGAACAGAGTCAAGGAACTTTTACCCAAAGGAAAAAACCCCACAGCATGGTGTGCAGCAATGTAAAAGAAAACACATGTGGCAAAACCAGTAGTTTACAAGTGTATCACTCCATATCCAACACCTGTGAGCTCCTTATAAAGAGAAGCATTCATCACAAGGACCAATGGTTTACATACTCTTTTCTAGAAGGCAATTTTTAACTTGAAAATTGCTGTTAGCAGTCCCAATAAGTGAAAGCTAAAAAAAATTATCATTGATTCTGATAATGCAGTGCATGTGAAAAAGTTCAAAGTTTGCTTTTATCCAAATTATCAGTTTGCAAATTAGATCCAAGATGCAAAATTTAAACCAGTTTAACCTGAGGGGCTAAAAATCTTGGCAGGGTTGGGATCATTCTACATATTTAAAAAAAATATTTTGCTCTGGATATTCTAAATTTCTGTCACAAACAAAATTTAAGAGCTACAATAAAAGACTTAACTGAAGTAGATTAGAGGTGGAAAACAAGCATTCAATTTTTGTTCTATTTTTTTCCCCATGCTTGCAAATTGCAAAATGTTTTATTTCTTCTGTATAATCAGGCAATTCCCAGCTTTGTGTGAGTCTGTTATAGATGAAGAGAAAGGAGAATACCACTGGAACAGGAAGAAGTGATTTTAAACTACAAAAATCAGCTAACCTCTTACCATATATTTTCCACTTAAACTTACCTCTAAAAAATGTTCTGCTTGCTGTTCCCGATCCAATTTTCTGGATGTTGTGGTAATCAGACCTGTGAAAAAAGTATGATATTTGATTGTAAATAGCCATTGAAAAATATATATCTTTATCAACCTGAAAACAAATTCATTTTTAAAATACTCAAAGGGAAAAAAATCTATTTGAAGCTATATCAGACACAGATCTCTTGAAATCTGTCAAGTATTTTATTTCTCTGTCCAACCATTATCACTTTCTGACCAGCAATGAATCTTTAAAGAAAAACACTATGAGAAAAGTAACTGAGAAAGTTAACTGTGTGTCTACAGTTAGCATGCTACATTTATTACAGTGAATAAAAAAACTCACTGAAGAACAGTATTTCTCTTATGATTAAGAGTTTCAATGAATCATTTGCATTTGACTGGAATTCTTCTGTTATAAACCTCATTAAAGATTTCAGAGTTCTCAAACAATTAATGGGATAGGATGCTGATTACTTCCACACCAAGAACACTTGACAAAGAAGGTTATTTCTGTAATGACTACTTGAATGCATAATGATTTCCAAATGTAATAATTCCAATGCATTAAAGGTTTTTGTACTACAATTTCATCAATTTGTTCCATGCTCAAATTGAGTCTTTAAAATAAAGTCCCTTTTTACACGTGGATGATCAAGATATCTTTTTTAAAGCAATGTACTTCCACAAATGATTAAACTCTTGTGAAATTTATACCATGGAAAGAAAAGGAAACACTTCCATTGTTCCCTTAAGAAAAGTGATGCATACCTTCTAGTTTTTTATTTTGTTCGTACTAGAGATTTAAAGGGCAGATTTGGATTTTCCCTTATACAAAATATTTCTTTGGATAGGAAAATGCTTGTTTTTTGACAGACCAACTTTTACTAGAGAAAAAGCTGATTTTGGAGACAATGCCAGTGGGCCAAGTTGCTCTTAAGAATTTATCATCTCTAAGATTACAATGGGAAATGAGAAAATAAAATTCTTCCTGGATTAACTATTCTACTTATTTAATAATCAGACCAGACAAGCACCTGAATTCTTAAAAAAAAAAAAAACCATCAGCAGCATCTACATAAGACTTCTAGTCCCAGAAGGCTTCTATAGCTATAGCTCCTCATATGCTATCACTTTCTCCTTGGAGGAATCTGTTTACTGATTTAGGTGAGAAGGGGAGAAATACTACTTGAAGTAATGAGATGAAATGAACAAAGGGAAGTGCACTCTGCTTGCAGGATTTCAGACTCGTTACAAGACACATCAGAACACAGAAGTGACACCCAAGGAGAGGTCACAGGAATTAAGAGTGGATCATTACAATTACATGGAAGAAGCTGGTACTGGCAAAAAGCTGAAAAAACAAAACTGGTATTGCCTGCATCAAGCAGTTGTAAGTATTCAAAACTGTTACACCATATGGGAGACATCTATCTACTCACGGCATGAGTTTAAACAGAAATGA
This sequence comes from Polioptila caerulea, assembly GCA_013397295.1. Taxonomy (NCBI): domain Eukaryota; kingdom Metazoa; phylum Chordata; class Aves; order Passeriformes; family Certhiidae; genus Polioptila; species Polioptila caerulea. The sequence goes on from VYXF01008385.1 coordinate 313,484, forward strand.
CAGCACAGATGATAAATTGGTGTCATTCACACAAGATCCCCCCATGTCTAAAAAGAACTCAAAGATACAGGCAAGCAATTCCTAATTATGAAATAAGTTCAACCCCAATAAATTGATAAAGTAAAGGTTTCAAATTTGAAATATCCCTATGCATGGCCACTGTGGGTATTTATCAAGGACAACCTAGTGACAGCACAGAATATGATAATTTTTTATTATCTTCCACTTCTTTCATTCCTAATGTGCCATTTTGAAATCTACCTATTTTCTTCTTAAACAAGAGATCTCTGCTAGGTGTAAATTATAGAAGGTCTCTGTCCTCATCATCTTCTTCAGGCAGAGAAATTCACATTCCTTTTGGAGTCCAAGAGCTAACATTTGAAACTGAATGTAATGAACTCTTAGAATGAATAGTACTTGTCTTTCAGTAGTAAAAATAAAACTGCTACTACTATGGCTCCTCCTCACAAAACTGCTGTTATCACCAAGAAGGATTTCTGTTTCCCTTTGTTTAATGTAGAGCCTTTTTGACTGCAATAATTGTCAGAGTGCCTTCAGACCTGAATTTTCTTCTCAAAGAGATATATGAACACAAAGCAAGTCTCTACAACAGAACTGCCTTTATTTGAAGCGTAGCAGATCGTAGTAGATTTATCACTCAGATTTAACAGCTGATCCTAAAGGGGGCAGGTAGCAGACCACCACCATCAGTTCTGCAGACCTGATTGTGAAGTATTTTTACTGTGAACGTCACGAGTGCTTGTTTTTCCTTTAAAGACAGCTCTACATACAATGCCCATTCTGGGCCGTTTCATCAGGCTGTTAAATTAATGTGTAGAAATAACTGTTCCTGTGTGTGTGCAGGTCTGAGGCTTTTAGCTTCCTCTCCTGCTCTCTGTCCCACCTGACATCCATGATGGCCTCATTGCAGTATCCTGTCTGCTCACTGTCACATTCATTCCTGACGTCAGGGACAGATCCCACTGCCCAACACTACTGCTTAAAATATAACTACACATAAAATCAGGTCTCAGTTACTTGATATTAATATTTATTGAATTATTGTAATGTATTAGTACGGGTATGAATCTGGTTCTTTCAGGTTACAAAACTGTATTTCAAGAAATTATGAAGAGTAATCATCAAAACTGAAAAAATAAATATGCTAGTTATGTCTAAGACTACCCACAGCTTTACCAGTCCAGTCTAAAAGAAATTAATTTCCTGAGCTCTATGAAAACCTTACTGTGTTCCTTCCTCTTGTGTTCACTACTCCATGCCACAGATACATAATAATTGCAATATTTAGTAGGATGTAGAACTTTAGTTTCCAGACACTGGGGCAACTGAGAAAAACTTGACTTTGCACAAGAGACCATATCTCAGTTTTAGTTCTTATCTAACTGTATTAAATTGTCATACTCTGTTATGGTGTAAAAGTATTATCTAAAGAAAATAACTCCTAGAGAAAAATAAACCCAAGGAAATTAGGTTAGGCTGCACTCCTGGCTATGAGAAAGTCACAAAGAGACAATGATAAAAAATGACCCTTCCTTTTCGTCCTATCTTCAATATAAGCTGTAGCCCTTGTGGACACAGTCATATGGACAACTCTCCAAAGCCAGCTGGAAAACACAGCACACATTTATCAAAAAACAGTCAAAACCACTAACAAGCTTCAGTTGTTGCACATCTCTCAAACAGTTTCTCTTAAATTTGCAGGGAAACATCATGGTCCTGCTAAGGGCAGGAGATATTTAGAATATTTATTTGTAATAGTAATCTTTAAGAACATCCACAAAAGTGAAGAGGAAAATTGTATTCAACAGAGAAGTTATTTACAGTAAAACCATCTGCTTACAAACAAGGTTATGTCATTCTGCTCACAGAATTTCATACTTTTCTTTGATTTTGTGAGGTAAAACATCTCTCTCATCATCCTGGCACATCTGTTTCTCAGACCAAATAAATGAGTTGTTTTGTGAAACTCCAAAACATTGTAGGACCAAGTATTTCAGCTTTGAGATAACTTGCTATATAAGACCTTGGAGGTCTTATACAACTTGCTTTTCTATGATACCTGTCACTTTTGCTGCTGGAGTATTTTCCCGTCTTAACAAATGAATAATTATTGTGCTACTGCTGGAAGGTGAACACGCTCACTCTACTCAACATCTCCTATAATACTGCAGGACACAGTCACAAGTCCCAGCTGACACTGACAGGGGAACATCCTCTCAAAACCTCACTGTACACTGGATAAGACACCATACACTGTCTCCCAAACCATTCCGCTGTTAAAGGAAATTCAGGATGTAGATAGAGGAGAAACAGCAATGTTCTTCATCCCATCACTTTATAACGTGGATGGGACAACCAGAGATGTAGGGTGGGTAACAAGGCAGACCTGCCTTAGTGCTTAGATGCAGCCTTAGTGACACAGAGGAATGAAAAGGACCAACACAAAGAAATTCTGACAATTTAGCCAATACATCAGCCTATACAATCTTCAGCCAATGCATCATCTTACAAACAAATCACCAGTTATAAGGGCTCGGATGTGTGATCTGGACATTTGAGCAACACTTAGCATTGATGCTTGAGATAATGTTTTTAGTACACTGTCATGTGCTAAAGAAGGGAAAAGTTCAGTGAAAGATCAAAATCCACCTGAGATACCTCGCACTTGCAATTAGTGAAGCCTGCAGTTACCACAGAGCAAATGAAGAAACTCAACTAATCAGCAAACAGTAGCTTGGTGATAGGCCTGATGTCATAGGACTAATGCCAGGCATGTGTGTGGATGACTGCACATGTGTGCCTGTATCATTGAACATGACATAAAATCAGGAATAGTTGCAAATTCAACAGTATGACTAATGCTTTATAAGTTTTTAAGTTTTCGGGTTTTTTTTTTTTTTTTAGAATTTGGTCACGATCAAAGTGAAGGATTTAATCCATGCTCTGCCTTCAGTTAGCACTTGTTTCACAGAAGGGGGCTCACAGAAATAAAACCTCTGTGTGCCAGTGTGTACTGCAGTAGACAGACAGTGCTATACAAATACATACATATATACTGTATGTACAGTCAAATATTAGAATATGTGTATGCGTGTGTGTGACATTTTGCATCTACCCTGTAAGTTGAATATTAAAAGCTATCCTAAACCACACATATTTACAGAGGTATATTTAGCTCTAAGGTTTACAGTTGTTCATTCTTTCCAATATATAGGCATTATTTGAAGTATTTTTCTTGTTAACAAATGAATGAATGAATTAAAATTTCCTCTGTGGACTTAGCCATAGAAGAAAAATTCACAAAGGGCTGTAAAGTGCAAAGGCTATGGCAGAGGAAATCTTGAAGCACTGGAGAGTTTGAACAATATTACACAGAGGGAATGTGAGTTTGCTCTGGGTTTGCTTCTTCTGATGCTTATTCTCTACACATCCAGAACAGCCCATGGCTGTAGGTGTGATAGTAACTAAACTGACCCTTGACTTAGAAAAAATTCACATATTTTTCAGTACTAAGGCACTTAGGGATCAAAAATTAGTTTGCCACAGGCTATTTTCTGACACAGATTGAATTTCCCTAATATGGCTGTGAAGCCAAGGAGAGTTCAATAGCCTTCTCCTCATGAAATTAAATTATTTTCATTCAACCTGTGGATGGATAACCTCACCTGAGCTGCTTCCTGAAGTACTGCTTAAAAGATAACACAATCTGGTATGGAGAGACAGCATATTTTACTGCTATCTCTGGAAGTGCTGCAAATTTTAGAGTATAAGGATTTTTTTTTCCCCTAAATGAAATTCTGAGGGACTCCTCTATTGATTTTTCATTCTCAAACTTCGTTTAGGTGAAATATGAAAAAAGTGTTAGACCAGTAACAAGCAGGCTAAAGTAAAAGAAGCCAAATAAATATATCTGTTTTAAGATGAAGGCTGAGTGTCTTCATAGAGATACGAAGCTGAGAAAGAAAGCAACATCATGCCTTTCCCTGGATAAAGATTAATAGGATACAATTTACTGCATGTTTTACTGTCCATTAATTTTTTTTCTTGCTCTGCATATTCATAAAAACCATTTATTAAGAAAATACAAGTGAGGGATGGATGGATTGGAAGTGTAACAGGGGACTTAGGCAGACATCTTTCTCCAAGGAGTTCTTGTGCCCTGTGAGATGCTCTGAGTGTCCTGCAACACTGCTGCTATCCTGTCACAGTCCAAAGTGGATGCTCTTCCCAGCCTGCCTTTCTCAAATACCGTAAGGAACAGGTATACAGGAAGGAAACCACAAGAAGATATCAAAGGAAACATTCTGTATAGCTACCCCTGAAAGCTCTGCTTGGAAAAATAATGCCTTGGGATTATTTGCTGGCCTTTTAACACAATCAGTTAAAAAGACAAAAGGAATAAGTAAAACAAACATTGTTTTTAAAAAATGTTCCATGAATTCAGTGACTGGTTATATACACTGCTCATTCACCAAAGCCCCAGGGCTGAATCGACAGAAATTCATATGGGAGTTTATGGGTTTACTAGAATTCTACAATATTTATTAACATTACACACAAAGGTATGAAACAGCCTCTCCACGCATTTATGAACACAACAGAGAGTAGGTAGCTGCTGAGAAATACAGCCATCAGCTGTCAACTGTCCCACTACTCTTTGAAAGTAAATTTAAGTCCTTAGATAGATTAAAAAAAAAAAGGGCAGCCGTAATAAATAGCATCAGGATTTGCACCATATATTCAGGAACGCCAAACTATCGCGTATTCCTAACCACAGAAATGTCGAAATGAATAGCAATAACCAGGGTAATTCTATTATCCACAGGCAGTGAGAGGCATTGTAAACACTCTAACAGCACATTCATCTCCTGCAATAAATTAGGGATCGACAAAGCAAAATTGAATTTCAAAGATAAATGATAGAAAACGACGTACATTTTACTTGGAGATGTAAACAAACATATCATTTTATATAATTACACATGTAAACCTCTAATTTAGAAAGACTGTATTCTGATCTAAATGAATGATACTTCATTGAACAAGAAAGAGAACCCACCAGGCGAGCCTGTGCAATTACGTGGAGGACTGCTGCTTTATTGTTTTTCCTGAGGTGACAATGAGAATGGAACGACCTTTTTGAAACAAGCTAGGTATAAAAAATGATTGCTTTTTAAAAACAGTTACATTTTCTAATGCATGGTTATGTCTGGAAAAAAAACCAAGAAGGAGAAGCTGAGGCAAAACCTTTTTGTTCTTCTTTCGTTGTCCCTTCTGTCTCTCGTTAAGAGTTCCGTCAGCTTATTGCTGAAAATATCAAAACTCTGAATGAAATGCACAGCAAACATTCACTTCAATGAAGATTTTGGATTATGCTTTCCTTTAAAGGCAGATTCTGGCTTTTTTTGTTCCTAGAATATGTTTAAAGTGACAATATGCTGTGCCAGCATGTTCCACCCATAAAACAGGGGACTTAGAGGGACTCCCTTTCTTTCTTTAAAACTCAGTCAGTGCAGTTCCAAGGAACTGCAGGCAAAGCCACTGTTCTAAATATTCTTCTCCACTTGTGGAGTGGCCAGGTTTTCTGCTCTGTGTATTCCTCCTGGAAGGTTATTTGCACACATGACTCTTGAATACCCTGGTTTCCAGACTGCATTTATGAACAATTTGCACCTTCATTTTGGTCAACTAAACAAGACAAGCTGTATTGGCTCCCTCTCACCTAATAAATTTGCTGTTACCTTTCCTGCATTAAGTTCCAACCTTCATCCCTCCTAAGCCTGATGGATGGAGAACACTGTGCTCCAGATAACGTCTACACAGCCACACCAGAGCAGCCTAACTACGGATTCCTATGGATGTGTCTGGCATGGAGCAGCAATCTCATATTAATCCCCAAATACACTGTTTAGTTTACTCCATTAATGAATTTCTACTCTTCAAACTCCCAGAGATCCTTTCTTTGATTTTTTTTTTTTCCCCCAAACCCTTCAGTTTGGATGGTGCCTTCCAACCCTGGATGAGAGCAAACTCCCTCTTTTGAAGCCAGCATCACTGAAGAAACCACCAAATAAGATCATTTGTCTAGCCAATAGTTGAGATAACCTGTTAATGTATGCCCTTCAGCATGCAAATTCCTTATTCAAGACTCATCATTTTTATTTCCTCTTTAGCCAAGTCCATACGCAATATCCATTCAACAATTAATCTCCTTGTCCTTGTGCCTCATAAATTCTGCAGTGCAACCGTATCAAATGCATTACTGAAGTCCACGTAGATGACATACAAAGTATTTCTTAGAACATCATTTATCTTATCCATGACATCAAGATAGGCTGATACGATTTACTTCTGGTAAACCCATGAGCACTTTTATCCCGTTTTCTATTTATTTTCATGTTTTTAATTATACTGTCCTTCAAAATACTTCTGAAAGCCTTGCGGTTGACAGAGGTCAGACAAATAGTTCTGTGACTGCAAGGCTTATTTCTTCACCCTGTCTTCCTGCTCTTCCTGCTGCTGACATTGTATTTGTTATCTCCCAGCTGTATGGCTTAAATCTCAGATTTTATAATACTCCTCAGTAGTTACTTGCTACAGGAGTTGGATTTAAGGTGCCAATTCTTTCCCGTTTCGGAAGCAGAAATTATCATAGTTATTCTTACTTGATATAAGAGTGATGGCAGTGAGTTGTATTTGGCCAATAAGAAGCCAAATCCAAACTTGCTGTGGACAGCAGGATAAGGTCTGCAAAGGTTGCTATATCAAATCCCAGTCACCACCTGACTATGGTCACTTTGGACTGCAAATGGCTTCAGGCACCTCACAGTGATGTGCTTTTGAACTCAAGCAGGATGAAAATCAAAGTGCAACCCAAAATGCCTGCCCTCTAAAATGATCCCTCAGGACCTACCCTTAAGATTGCAAACACACCCTGCAGTCCATAGCTGCAATATTTACATGATAATATTCAATGTGCCCGAGCTGCACTGGCCCCTGTAGCACAACTGATGAGCAATTTCTCCATGCTGTCATTGTCGCCTGAGTCATCTCTTGGGGCTGTGATGCTCTGGAACAACCAAGCAAATGCCCTTGAGGGACTGTCCCACAGGGGCTTAGCTGTTCTAAAACACTTCACAGATAAGTTCATGCTTTGCAGCATAAGAAGGTTTTCAAGTTCAAATCCTTTATTCAGGCTCAAACAAATACGTCAGAATAGAAATAGCGCTCATATCTTCCTTTGCTTGCTTCCGTTCAGAAGCGCAGTGCCACCTAAAAACCTAATTGCTAATACGATGCCTCAGCAGAGATTTTAACATCTCTCTGCATCACTTCCATTTTCAGGGAGAAATTACAGAATCCTATTTGGGTTATAATTAGCATATCCTTATTAGAGGCAAAAATAGCTATAAATATATCCAACTGGTGGCTAGCTTAGTAACCAGCACACATCATTAAACAATTTTCTCTAATTTTTTTGTGCACAAAGGCCTCATAATTCTGCAAGAGCAACAACTAAGCCTAACTAGACTCTGGATATAATTTATGCTAATCAATTTTGCTGTTTGCAGGAATGAAGACATATAATATCTGCGGCAAGGGTGGGGGGTGGTGTCACTTTCAGTGGGAAGGGGCTGGGCAAATATTCTGTACCTTGGATCTGGATGCATCTTGAATTCTTGTTCGAGCACTTTTTCTGGCATATTATGACAAAAGAAGGAAAAAAAGAGTAATAAAAAAGTCTCCAATGTAGGCTTTTGTATAAGATATGCATAGGTCACAGCTTGATGAAGTCCTGGTATTTTCCCTTCTCAGTTGTGGAGGAGGTGTGGAGGGTGCGCAGGGCCGTTTCTCCCCCCTCCCAATCTACACACCCTCATTGCCTTTTAAAGAGAAATGATTTTGTATTTTTTTTCCCTCAACCAAGCGCTGTTCTCAAGAAAAAAAAAACAACACCAGATTTTTCCTGAAATGTGTTTAAAAAAAAAAAAATAAAAAAAGGTTCTGATCCCTTATAACCATCAATTGTCTCCAGCTCAGAACAGCCCAATTGTAAGAGTAAGGTCAAGTCAATCTCATCTTCATTTCTAATAAGAAAATGATTCATTGGCGAGGTAATCTTGCCGATTTGGAGGCAGAACCCAGAGCTGTGGAAAGAAGTCTCCCAGGAAAGATATATGGCCCTCTTTCATGATATACAATTCACACTCAGCACTGTCAGGATCTGCCACCTTTCCCGAGGTGGTCTCCTGCCTGAGAAAGCATATGGAGACACCTCTGTTAGATTTCCAGCTCACCCTCTGTCTTGGCCTGTAACCTTACATAGGTCTCTGTGCTTCAGCTTCCTCTCCCATAAAACTGGGATAATGGGTATGTTTCTTTGCAAAGTGCCTTGTGACCTAAAAGGAAAAAACTACTTCTGTAAGATATTATTAACTAGCAATATCATACAGCTCAGCAATAATAGCACTAAGCATTTTCTAAAATTTGTCCTTTTTTGGCTTCTCTGAGCACAGATTTATAAACAGTAATCAAAGGGTAAAATACAGTATTAGGTGTGACCCCCACTTCAGTGGCTCAGCACATAACAAAGGGCAAAAATGCATAGCAAAGCTAGAACAGGAACAGTAGGTGCTTTTCTCTGTGAAGTCAGCCCACTGCCCCAGCTTTGTGAAACAGCTCAGTCCTTTGTGTAAATCCAGATCTCCTTAGATGCACAGGTGTCTGTTTCAGGAATACGATGGATATGGATGAAACAGGAATGGAAATGTGTATGTGTGAAAGCACTCAAAGAAACAACAGTCAGGTTTAAAGGAATGGTCTATGCTGCTAATCAAGGAGACATCTGGAGAACATGCTGTTCACATCTGGGCACACAGCTCTGATGAGATCCCTGCATTGACCTGTCAGCAAGAGATCTGTGGTTTGGTAACAGGAGGAGAGCAACAAGATTCCAGCACATCACCTACTATCATGCTAAGAAAAGGACAGATGATGGCCTTAAAGAGATCCAGGATGAGACGCAGAGAGTCAGCAATGAGATACAGAAGCAGAAGTAAGCCAAATTGCAATGTAAAGTCCTGTTAAGTCCTAGATGTTTTAGAAAACAAGTTAAAAACAAGACCTGTTCAGCTCCCTGTAAGTAAAGAAGAACCCAAGAGACACAATGAGGACTTCAGTTTCCCGCAAGAGTCATCTTTGCCACAGCACTTGGATACCTATGCCTTGGTGTGCAGAGTATGAGAGTGTAAGAAAAAACCAAGTTCAAGATGAAATAAAATAAAATAAAATGCCCTTCTCCCTTCATGAGGTCTCACACTGAGTTTGTTAGAATTAATTGTGATACCCTTATTTCAGCTAGTTTTTGTCTAGGCAACTTCTCACTAAAATGGATGCCATGTTTAACTATCCTGCTGACCACAAGCTGAGGAATACCATGAGGATAATACATACACCCATTGTGAAACCTATTCTGTGCTAACCTATCATGTCTCAAAAGCTGGTTGTTATTGCTCTACTGGATACAAAGGCTCCAAGGCAGAGTGGGATGCTTGGTGTGCTCATTTGCATCTCATTACCCAGCATGCTCTTCCTCCTCAGTGCTATTTTCATAGTGGCATTGTTGTCCGAGCCCTGGGAACAAGTGAAAAGATTTGGTGACTTTGGATGCATGCAGTTCTTTTCTACTTGCTTTGCTCTCCCTTTGTAATGAAAGGCTCTGCAAAGTGGGGAAAATGAATTGATTTTCCGTTTTTAAGGCTCTATGGGTGTGGGTTTGTTTTCTTGTTTTTCTTTTTTTTTTCCCCAGTAGTTTAAGCTATTAGGAGCAAATCTTGAATAACAAATAAGATTACAGAAATGTGAGCCTAATGTTCCTCTCTCTACAAGGCGCTCAAGCATGAAGGTTTTGATCGAAGAGTAAGAAATGAGATTTAACTTCCTTCTGATTTAAGTTTCATTTGTACAAAGAACCTGTTTCAGCAAAATGTGATTGCAAGCTCATTATTCAGTGAAGGGCAAATATCTTTAATCGCAATCTAGTAAGATCAGCAGCTTTTTCTGTGTTACAAGCCTCACTAAGAGAACTGAACATACTGGCTTCTGTCATTGTCTACATCTGAGACTGTGATGATTTCACCCTGTCCAATTCGTTTCAAAAGCTGTAGCTTCCAATTAAATGTATAAGTTGTCAGCCAGAGTAAGTGTCTATCATTTGAGCCAGATCAGTTTTGGTTTCTGGCAGTTTTACTGCATCAAAGGGTTGATTTACAGATCACTTACAATTTTTTTGTTCAGTATCGAAGGGAATAAAATTGCCTCAAACATGGGACTCAGAACAACACTGAATTACCTGTTTCCCATAGTTTTCAGTATGTTTTAACAAGCTGGAAATAAAACTTCATTCCTCGGTGACTTGATAGTTTTCAACACGCACTTAAAAGTAATTAAAAAAAATAAACTCCAGGAGAATCTAAGAACCTTAAAATCATGTTATTTTACAAAGAATCTGGCACACAAAGATTACACTGTACCGTATAAATGTCAATGAATTCAGCACCAAAAGCTTGTGTAAGGTATGAGGTTAGCCCCTTCTTGGGTTAAAAAGATTTCTCCCATTTTACAGATAAGGAATCTTAGCTATAAAAGTACAACTATGTGTTGAAGACTGGTGCTGTGCATAGCAGAAGCACATTTAAAACACTTCAGTCCCTCAGATTCATGTTTTAGGAATCTGAGCAATTCTGAGAGTCCTTGATATAAAAAAAAAAAGAGTAAATGTAGGTAAAAATAATGTAAAAATACTTGACACAGAGTCTCTATGAAAGGAAAAACTAGGAGTTTTGGGTGTTTTAAGGTTAAGACTCAGTACCTCCTTAAAATAGGCAGAGCATTTGCTCCTTGGGCTCCTTGTGGCAGGAGGCTGAGTGGCATTTCACAGCAGGATCCTGGGACCATGCTTTGAAGTGTTTGTGCTATGCAATCCTTGATGAATCAATTAGGCCTCCTCACTCACCCAAATTATTCTTTTTACTTGCAGTATTGTTTTTACAGCAATAAGCACAGCCCTAAATCTAGAAACTGGCCCTGTAGGGATCCAACAGGATCAGGCTGCAACTGCTGTAGGTAGTGTTTGGCGAAATTGGAACACCCAGAAGTAAAAGGTAAATGGATTAGGTTTTTAAAACATTTAAAATGTTTTAAAATCTTAAATCACTATCAGGTAGCTTCTTAACAGCCCATAATATCCGAGACACACTGAGCTAAGAGCCACTGTGTGGGGAATGACAGAGACAGAGTTGGGAACAGAGACTGGAGACTGCTTGGCAGCTGAGATGGGGCTGCATCAGAGCCAGTACAGCCATAGATCTAATCCCAGGAATTAAACCCCAGTTTTCAAAAGGGCCATGGTATCTGGTAACAGCAACAGACAGCTGAATGGACTGCTGAGGACCTGGGCAACCCTGGTGGCTCCTTCGAAGACTGGTGATGGTGGTCCAAAACCAGGAGTGCACAGGGAGCTATGACAGCCTTTTCTAATTCAGAAGAAATGCTTGGATGAGCAGGCAGAAATGAACCAAGGTAGCCATAGTGTAAAGTAGAAAAATAATCAAGAGTTCATTAAAAAGTGAAATGAGCAGACAGTTAAATAAAAGTTCACTAAGACATCCAGTGCCCCAAAATAGTTCTGCTTTGTCAGTTAAAGAAAGGAGAACAAAGAAGTGAGAGTAGACACATTTTTAGTATATGGATTTTTCCAAGAGTTAGTAATACTTCTGCACCACCAAAACCTCTCCCAAAGCCATGGGCTAGCACAGGTGCCATGGGCAGGAAAGACTGACTGAACTTGCATCCTACTTGGCTGACAAACATCCTTGTACAGTCAAAGCAGAGAAACAGGCACCTCTTAAGCATGATTTATATGTTTTTGTTTTTTTTTTTTTATATCCAAGCTAACAGGAGATAAAATGCAGTTTAGAGGCATCTCTCTCTCTCTCTCCAGTCACTATAAAGGCAGTTTACAGATGGTGCAGTCACTACAGTTTGGTAGGGGGAGTCACAGTCTCTACGTCCTAAGAAAAAATCCCCATGAGGCAGATGAGGGAGGCAAAATGGGATTATCTCTTACTCCTGCAGGTCCTATTAGATTTGGGGCTATCTGCATGGCTTTATGGCATGCATTAGAGCAGCCCCAGAAAGCTCTGAAGCAGCTCTACGTCTCTAATTTTAGGCTACTTTGCTCTCTTTCCCATCACTGGTATTTCTCCAAGAGGGTCTGCTGGCTGGCCCTTTGCCTGTCTGTGCAGGAAGGGACCTCTCAGATGGTTCCTTCATCCCTCAGCCACTGGAGTTCAAGGAGGGATGATAGCAACTGTGACCCCTATTTCTGCTGCTGCCATAAATTCAACCTTCCATTAAATTTTTATTTCTAGGTCAAGACAAGAATGATAGATTAAAACCAAAAATAGCTGAGCATTCAGTATGAAGCTGCTGCAGCACTGCGCTTCCAGCCTGCCAGACCCCAGACAGCCTCCAAGTATGCCAGTTATTGATTTTTGTACCAAAACATTTGCACTGGCACAACCCCCAGTGAGTGCAATTATATGGGTATAAAGGTGCTTTATACTAGCATAGATTATGAGATAAACAAGCTCATTTATACCGCTGTAACTGCATTCACTTCGGGGTATTTGTACCGCTTTAATGATACCAGTGTAGCTAAAGCAATACAACTTGTGTCTACAGACAAGACCTCAGCCTGATGGTAATTAACAGGGGCATTTCCAACCACCCTGAGCAGCTGAGGTTAGTGTTAGAAATAGCAACTGACCCATAACAATTTGCAACAGCATCAGAAAACTCTATAAAACAGCTCCACCTTCAATTGCTTTTTCCACATTTGCAGGAAGGATGTTTATTGTGCCCCTTTTACCAGGCGGCCCCAAGAGCTAAAAGTTACTTGTGGCCACTTTTCTCTTGCGTCTGGACAGCAAAACAAAAAACTTATCAATTCACCCAGTGACATTTTCCTGTGAAAGAGCGAAGGCAGCACAAAAACGCTGACAGAAGTAGCGGTTAACCCTGTGCTACCCTTATTGTTCCTTATTCACCAGCTCCGAGTGCTGGAGCAGCCCGCGGAGCACGGGAAAAGGGGCTCTGCCATCTGTTGCTAGGGCTGACATCACCCCTGTTTGCTCAGGCATTGCTCCTCGGGGCTGTGTTTGCATCATTAATCAGCACCAGTCCTGTGCTGGCCCATTCAGCAGCACCTCAGCTGTCAGCTCTGGAGAACCTCGCTGCAAAGAGGAGCTGCCAAAGTGCTCGGCCTCACTCGGAGGGAAGTTTGGATATACATCAAGATTGCTTTAGATGGAGAGTATTTGTCAACTCCTCCTGGGAGAAAGTGCGTCCTGCACAGTACACAGCTTGACAAAGGGGGGAAAGACAATCCCAGAAAACCACCCCCATCTCCCATAAACACCCTCCACAGGTTAAACCTCAAGCCATGGAAAACCAAATTGCTCTTTCCCTGAAACCAGGTCTGCCAAGAGGCTGCTGAATTCATCATAGTGATAACGGATACACATCACTTAATTTTCTTTTCCTGAATAATACTAGCAAAATCTCACAGGAAACAAGAAATTCCTTAACCAGAAAAAAAAATAAAACGAGATTTAATTAAAAAATGGGCTGCCAATGCAGACATGGAGCAATGTTTCCATAGGACAACTGGGGAACAGAGGCACAGAGGGGCTTACTGATTTCCTCAAGGTCAAACACATAGAAATGCACAAGCAAGGAAAGACTGAAGCACTGGCTACAAATACTGCAGCAGTACAGACACCAACTAGACACACAGACTCCCCATTTCCAACCATTTTCTATTTTCCCAAATGTCTGAGTGGGTCATGCAATACTAGCATAAACAAAGGGAAATGTTGGAAATTTCATGTTGGAAATACATAGGGCATAAATACAGAAAATGCTGAACAGAACTGACATAAATTGAGCAGGTTTCTGAAAACACTCAAATGTCTGTAAGAGGTTGTTTCAGGTTTTTTTTTCATAAGGAAGAAGAGGGGAACACAAATTCTTTTACAGGCAGCAGATCTGTTTGAAAAATTATTAATTCTTTAAATGTGGAATATCAGATCAGAATCATCTTGAGACTAAGACACTTGAATTTAGGTGTCTGCATGTGATCTAGAGAGCTCATCAGTGCATGTTCAGCTGGGTTTCCTACACAAAAGCATCGACAGCTTTGGGTACATCTGGCTCCTAGCCATAGGACTTCTCATTTAGCACTCCATGCTTGCATCTGGAGTGCTTTTCTTCCAGTTTGAAGGATAAAAAGAAAATTTTACTTTTCATACACACTCCTGCAACACAGTGATGGGGACAAATCATTTAAAGAAAAATTTAAGTTCCTACTTTGAGTGATTTTAATTTAATTTTTGTCTTATATGGCTGTTTTCCAGATCTTACCTGGCATCAAGCTAATTCATACCTTCCTACACTGCTCAGCACTAGTGACAGACTCGCTCTCAAGTGGTTTTCACAAAATTGGGCATCAAAGGAAGTACTTTTCTCACTTTCAAGCAGTTGTAAAGGGATTTTTTTTTTTGTTTAAAAAAAACCCAACCAAAACCCACTCACACCTTTTCATTACAGTGTTTTTAATTTCAGTATTTTTTCCTCTAAAACTAGGAGTTTGGATTTGAGGATCCCACTGTGCTGTCTAACAGTCTCTCTTCATGCCTTGATGTAATCCAAGTTCTCACAGAATCTCAAAGAGACAAAATCCACAGCTCAGAGGAAGCTGTCTCAGTGAGTCGTCCATCCCAGGGGAGTGGAAGCTGTAGTAAAGGCATTTAGACTGCTTCTCAGTAAGAACAAAGAAGTATTTTAAACGTTGATTTTTGACCCCCCAAAAATCAAACCTGTATTTTTTAATGGGGAAAAAAAAAACCCAACACAACAAAACCACTCAGTCTCTCCTCACTTTATACAGTGATATATTGGATAGTGCTCTCAGGCACATGGTGCCATTCTTGGGGGTGAGTAAAAATACAGAATCTTCTCCTGTGAAGGGCCAGAAGCTGGATTTTGGTGACCCTTGTGGGTCCATTCCAACTCAGGGTATTCTACGATTCTGTGATTCGATATAAGTTTGAGCTGAAAATCCTTGCAGAAGTAGTTTCTTGGCTGATGTTTGGTTTCTGTGGTACTCTTATGCCCTGATAAATAGGTCCAACCAGGTAGGACTAAGAAGCCAAGTTAGACCCCACCTAGCCCTTGTATGAGTGTGTGCTCAGGGCTGCAAGTGGATGTATCTATTTTCTTGCTTTTCTAATACTCAGCCAACCATGACAGCAGCTTCTGAGCACAAACAGCTCACTTTTTCTCTGTCCTCTCATCCTTAAGGAGGAGGCAAAGAGTATGCATTGGACAAGGGTCTGCAAGAGGGTACTGTAACCATTCTTGCTCCACACCGCCCTTTCCACAGGAAAGATACCACCAGAATATAAAACCTTGAGTGGAGCTGTTTGATAGCTCTGCATTTAAACATCTACGGGTGAAAAAAATCACACCCAGTATGATTTCATGAGACCTACATCAGAGCAGCACCATGCTGTCACAGGAACAATATTAATAATTCAGTTGATATGATTCCAAACACCCCAGAGAATGAAAGTCATCTTGTCTGGTTTTGGCTAAGTAAATCTGGGTGTCCTGCCTAAGCCTGTAATCCAGATTTCTGCTGTAAAACACGCAGAAGGGTCTGCTGGGCAGTCTGGACTGCCTCTCTCTCCAGTACCTACAGACCAGTCTGCATGCCTGGCTTAGCACAGAAGCCTAATTCTGAAATGGTCACACTAATGAAATAAGAGGAGACTGAGGGAAGACCTTGTGACACTCTACAACTTCCTAACCAGGGGAAGCAAAAAGCAGGCACTGATCTCTTCTCTCTGGTGACCAATGACAGAACACAAGGGAATGGGCTGAAGTTGTGTCAGGGAAGGTTTAGGTTGGTTATTAGAAAAAGTTTCTTCACTCAGAGGGTGGCTGGGCACTGGAACAGACTCCCCAGGGCAGTGGTCACAGCACCAGCCTGACAGAGTTCAGGAAGCATTTGGACAATGCTCTCAGGCCCATGGTGTGACTCCTGGGGTGTACTGAGCAGGGCCAGGAGCTGGACTTGACAATCCTCTGTGAGTCCGCTGCAGTTCAGGATGTTCTGTGATTAATCCCATCCTTCAGGGCCAGCATCACCACCACAAAAGCTGTCCTAATCACACTTTGCTCTCCTCTCTCCCCCCTTGCCCATCCCATGTATTTAGTAGACACCCTGGGCAGCAGCATGCTGGTACTCAGAAGACTTGGTTTCTTTTTGGCAATTAAGTCCTGAGTTTTAGCTGTTTATACAGGAAGACTTAATGAGTACAGTTACTTGTGTGAAAACACAAGCATCTGTGGTTTTGATTATGGCTAAATTCAGCCTGCAACCTCAGCTGTCAATAGTTTATTATCTTTTTAAAAACGTAATAACACTAAATCACATCCTCTAATTATAAAAGGACCATTTTGAGAAGCCTGAAAGAGGTGACCTGCACCTTCTGGGCGGGAGTGCGCTTGCTGTGCGACCTTCCCGTCACCCGAAGCCTAACGAAGCAGAAATAATTGGGAAATTCCCTCCGATGTCACCTCTCAGGCTGCGCTTGCCGCTCCTCGCGGCTGTCATCGCGCTGCCGCCTGCTCGCAGCAATCGCTGCTGGCACGGGACGCGCGCGTACCACGCTGCATTATTAGCGAGCTGTCAGACACCCGCACCGCAGAGCCCCCGTGCCAACAGGCACGCTCTTAGAGGGGGAATAATGCTGTTTGTCAGGTAAAAATAACTGAACCCTTAGAGCAAAAATAAAACCGCAACACAAAACTCTAGTCTTTGGTTGAACGCCGCTTACTTTCTTTCTTTCCCGGTGCCAAGCTCAGGAATGGGTTTATGAGGTGGGTACAAGCTGATGTTGAAGAGTAGTGATTTATTTGCTGACTTCTCTCTGCAAGCCCACAAGGGTTGCTAGGGGCAAATGCTTGCTATGTTACAATTGCTTTTTATAGGCCAGGTAGTGCCTGTCAACCAAGCCCTGGGTAAGGACCTGAACACAACCTCCACCCCAGGGCGAGCAACTCCAGGAGGCACCATGGCTCAGACACGTATTCCTGGGTCCCACTTACCCTGCCATGTCCCCAGGGCAGTCACCCACCATGGACCCACGACACTAACACATCGTGGCACGGCTCCCTAGGCCCTGGGAAGCCCAGAGGCAGGAGGAAGAACCCCACAGAGCCCTCATCTCCCTGCTCCCAGCACAGGAATGGAACAGTGAGCAGCGACCCTCTCCACACTGTGTTTGGAGCAGCTGAAAAAGGAGCAGAGGGATTCACACTCTCCCGTAAAAAATATCCATCAAAAGTCAAAGTCCAGCTGTCAAACAGTTAATTCCTTTATACCATCTTCCCCTACATAAGGAACAGCCTCTCAGTTCAGTTTTCAACCTAACACCTCATTCAAATCTCTCCTGGAGCCCATAAAAAAATCTGTGAAAGGCAGTAAATATTTCAGGAAGAACAAGTCCAAGTTTCTTCCCTCTAACCAGCTCCTCAACATACAATCTCTTCTGCTTCTTCTGTTTCAGTTGTAAACCCAGGATATAGGAATACTATCAATTTGCAGCAATAACGACTGTTGAAGTATCACAAAGACAACAGGATAATAAAACAATTTACAGCTAAGTTGAAATACTTAGCAGCTGACCTCCTCTCTGTGCCCATGACATCCATAACCAAAATTTCCACTTCTAGAATATCCTAGCTTAGGAGCTTGGATCCTGTACCTCACTGCACCGTGACTGTATCTGTGCATGTAGCATGTGATGGCATTTTTCCAAAGGATATGCACTATATTAAATGGAAATAAAATATGACCATATACTTCCTAGTCTCTCCAAATGACTGAATTTAAGATTCATTTACAGATACGACTCAGAAAACCAAATCCTGCAAAATTTCCAGCAAAAGCTGAGAAACAGGCACTTGGTGTGTTTCTTAGGGTGTCCTGCACAGGGCCAGGAGCTGGACTCAATGATCCTCATGGGTCCCTTTCTATGATTCTATAACGTTTTCCTGAAACATTTATTTGTTGCTTATACAAATGGTCAATACCTGATCTGAAAGCGGCATTTAAATCACCATCATTTTTTGAACTGGCACTGAGGACAACAGTTTCACACATGGCCATCCTGATACTGAAGACCTTATTTTACTAATATGAGAAAAAGTTAGATTCTGGATGTGTGATAATGGTATTTCCTATCCCCAAAACATCTCTGAGAAAGAATATGGTGAACAATACACTGGACTTTGGAGTTTTGGCTCTGTCATATCAACTCACTAGCTACTTGGCAAAGGGATAAATGATCAGTCACATGCATCCATTCTGTCAAATCTCATCATGTTTCTTTACATAGGAGTAAGAATTGATGTGCTGCTGATGTTTATACATTTGCAAATTGGAGCCAAAGGATAAAAGGAGTGATCACCAAAAACCAAAGCTTGCACCTGCTGAGCTGTTCCATTCTCTTCCACATCCAGGCAAGATCCACAGAAACATCTAGGTCAAACTGTTTCTAGAAACCAGAAAAGGCTGCAGCCCTGAGTAGCAGCAGGGCATTGGAATGCTGGCACTCCCCTCTGAGCCAGCTTACCAAGCAAACAAGTCTGAACCTGAAAGAATTGTAGCTAACTGACATTAAGGCTCAGCAGCACAATTAGAGTTATTGTTCTCTTAAGCATAAGGGTAAAAGCCGTATTTCAACAACCAGCAAAATCTGGTCTTTAATTTACAGACATAATAATCTGAGGTGCCACAATTGAAGGTACCTTATTTAGAAGACTGAAAAACTATCTTCTGAAATCAGATCATTGTTTCATTTTGGATGCCCAAAATAATTGAAGTTCCTGATGAATTGTTCTCATAATTGGTGTGAATTAAACTAATGACTTTAAAATAAGGAAAGAAAATACTTCTATGGTAATATCTGGCACATGAGCACAACTCCTAGGGGTCAGTCCTATCTGAGAAACTCCTCTTTTCATGGCGAGGCCAGGCACAAATTTTACCATATCCAGTGTCCCTCCTTTCAATCACTGAACGTAAATTTGTGCTTTCTGTCTGATGACTTGATAATCTGAGAGGTCTTCTCCTGCCTGAATGATTCTGTGATTCTAGGCTTAGCTGCCAATGGTTACATCTCTGGCTACAGGTCTCTGGCTCACAGGGGAGGACAATCTAAAACTGAAAGCCACCTACTGCAGCGGAGCAGACTTAGTGCTTGAGCACTTCTTCACACCCAGGGCTTGGGAATGCTGCTGGGAGACATAGGGGGAAGAGTGTCCACCTCTGCTGGCAATGGAAAAAAGAAATCTACGAGGAGATGAAAAGCTGAAGGTTCCTGAGTGATATTTATGCACATTGAGGCAATATGAGGATCTTGGCTGCTGCTGCTCTTCAGACAACCTGGGGAGCACGCAAAATGGGACAGAGTGGAGCAGAACAGCTAAAACTATGCTCCTCTTTGTGTAGAAAAGCAAGGGAATCCAGACAAGGAAGACATAAATGTATCTGTATACAAATAATGAATATAAGAACAGAGCTCCGAAGCTCCAGTCATTACAGGGCTTGTGGAGAATTTATCAGGCTTCTCTCTTGAACAAGCATGGGAGGAAAGCAAGAAACAATGATGACAGTGGCCTCTCTACCTGTGGGGCAGCTGATGGGTAAGACAGACCTGACTCTCTTATTAAGAAAATTTTACCAACATCTGTACCTGATACACTTGTCAGAACATGATGAGTCCAGATAGTCAGTGATCAGGCTGACAGCTGCATCAGTTTTTCTTTCGCTTGGGTAGCTCCAAGGAGTAATCAAAGCTGCTGTCAACTAGAAGTCATTATTTAAATTTGGGGATCAAGCATATCTCTTCTCAGTAGCTCCACAACCACCCAGTCCAGTGCCTGTTCGCAAATGAGATGGTATTTTCTCAGCATAAGTTTATCTGAGATTTACACTTGTGCTTATCCATCTGGTCTTATCAGATAATTCCTGGACATCTTTTTTTTCTCCTTATTCCTAATGCATCCTTTGCTTACTTAGTTAACTTCAGTTATCATTTTATTTTGCCCTTACAATTAAGCATTGCAGAAACGTACTTTTTCCTTTGAAGATGCTAAGCTGTCCTTTTAATAGACAAGGATTACGAAGATCATGAAAAATGCCATGCCATTAATATCTTCACATGTATATTTAACAGCAAAATTAGGAGGTTAATGTGTCATTTTGATAGTACTGGTTTTTAGCCGACAGTATTGTTGTGTCCCATCCTCTCTTTTTCTATTAAACCACTGAGCTATCAGGAAAAGTTTCCAAAAGTCCATCCTCAAGCCAGGGAAAACAACTTTCTCTATCTCTGGATAAGATGCAGTTTACATTAAGGATAGGAATGGCATATATAAAGTACAATTAACTACAATACTTTTAAGATAACACAACCACAATTCAGTGAAATATGACATCCATGATGGACAAGAGGAAGGCTAATTTGACTTAGAGCTTCCATACCTACACATCTTTTATTTCAATTTGCAGAGAGTATTTTTCTTCTCTCTCTCTCACACA
This sequence comes from Polioptila caerulea, assembly GCA_013397295.1. NCBI lineage: Eukaryota > Metazoa > Chordata > Aves > Passeriformes > Certhiidae > Polioptila > Polioptila caerulea. The sequence goes on from VYXF01008385.1 coordinate 334,239, forward strand.
CGTAAGGACATAAAAAAGTGAATAATCTGTATCTACATGGACTCATTTTTTTTGTTTTTCAGGAGAATCTAAAGTAATTTATGCTTGCACCTATGAAAGTGAAAGATCTGTCATGGCCAGACAACACAGCTAGCAATCAGTAGCTCACTAGATATCTATTCAAAGTTGTAACTGTATCTGCATCTGCCTGGACAGTAGGGAAAAGGCGGAGAGAAGCAAAAAGACTGGTAACATTGGAGTTATAGCTATTGTGCAGGTCTTCCCTTCTGCAACCCTGTAAGCATGGCTCTGTGCCGGAGCCACTGACATCTGAAAAGAACCATAAATCATGGAATTGTTTGGGTTGGAAGGGACCTTAAAGAACACCTAATTCCAAGCCCCCTGCCATAGACAGGGACACCTCCCACTAAACCAGGTTGCACAAAGCCCCATCCAATCCAGCCTTGAGCACTTTCAGGGATGGAGACTGTGAGCCTATCTTTACAAAAGGAACAAAAGCAGGGGTTAGGAGGCACTACTCTCTTCCTCACTCTGAAGAGTTCTTCTTAATGCTTGCAAAAATGCAGAATACACTGCAAGCAATCTTTATTGATTCAGGTCTAAAACATGAGATGCAAGTTTGAGAAAAACTGCAGGGTGGTCAGCACATCTCAAGGTTGGACTCTGGGGCATTAAATATAAATACAGTAAGTTTAGTAATAAAAGCATTGGAAAAGTGAATGGGCAAAAACATTAGTTTCAATTTGTTAGGTTTTGTAGGGAAAAATCTTCAGTAAGATTTACAATTTGGCAATGTAACTGAAGACAACAGCCCACATACTCCAATTTTACACTATCCTAACTCTGCTGAGTCCTCTGTGGCCACTTCCCATTCATGCTATTGTAATTTGGATGAGAATTAGACCAAGTACCCTCATGAAATTTTAATTAAAACACTCAGCACAGCGCTCAAGAACATTTTTAAAACTGCAGCAAGCGGAGACAAGTACAGAGTACTTCCAGTGGGGAATGCTGCTGTAACGCCACGACAGAGATGCTGCGTCAAGCCTGTTTTTGAAAGTCTGAAGCAGCCCCAAAGAATACATCACTGACACAGAAAATTACCAAACATTTATAAATAATACAGTATGCTCAAACCTATCACACTGCAAACAAAACAGATCAGCAAGCTATCGAGCAGCTGATGAGAGAGGTAGACACAAAGTCAGCCAGCCTGAAGTCAGCCAACTGATGACAACCGGTGTCAGCGACAGGGCAGGTGAACGGAGGTTGTAACAAGGGCTGTAGCAAGGGGGGCTGCAATGGTGCGAGGTGCCTTCATGGTCCTGACTCTTCTTACAACTGCTTGAGGCACCCGAAGCTACAGCCATGGCTGACAGCCCTCAGCCGCCGGCAAATTCTGTGAGAAAAATCGAGGTAGAGGGAGTGGGGTACGAGGAGTGAAAGGAAAAGTGTGATGCCAGAGATTATCTCCAGCAGCAGAGTGGAAGTGACATTGAAAGCAAGCTTCACAGACAAAAGACAAATGCAGTCAAGAAATCTTAAGTACTATTAAAAGTCTCTGCAAACGGATATGCCTATTGTGAGAAGCAGTGTAATTGGCTCTCTTTAAGTCTAAATGTCACTCAAAGAGTTTAGCAAGATGTAATAAATTATATCTGCAAGGAGATTCTTTTCCGGAACCATCACTGAACAGTAATGTTAGATAATAGGTCATAATGCTACAACTGAGTGCTCCTGTCAGGCAGAAATTTAGGTAAACTCACATTGCTTTATTTACAAGATTTGACCGGCAGGGTCAAATCATCACATCAAATCAAAATTGGTAATGAAACTTAATGGATTCTAGCTATAGTAACTAAACCATGATGTAAAATCCCTTCTCTTGTTGACATCCAAGTGCCATAGGCAGACTGATGTTCACTCATAATGTACTCTTAGTTCAGCCTTTTTTTCTGAGGTAACAAGATGACAAGATAGCACTGCCTGATAATAGCCCACTATCACTTTTGCACTGCCTCATAAAAGCCGTCAACTATATTTATAAAGGTGATTTCAACAAAAAAATCAGAGGACTACAGGTCTCAATTATAGTAATTTGATATAACTTGTTACAGATTTCAGAAAGAAACACACTTGTAGACAGGTGAGGAACAGCAAGCTGAGGCCAGTGGTGGTGGATCTACCCATGACAGCAGGTCAAAGCCTCAGTACTAGAGGACACTGGCAGGGATGGCCAGTCCTGAGCTCCTGACTCTTGTCTGGGGTGGGAAGCCAAAACCATACAACTCCCCCTCCTCAGAGAACACCCAACTCAAACTTCAAGGCAAGTGTGTGGAACCACAATGAAACTATATGGTTCCTTCTATAAGTACTGCACCAAAGCAAAACAAAGTATCTAAAATTTACTGGCTCTGAGAGAAAGTTTAAACTGGCTCACCAGTCTTTGGTGGAGCTCTCTGGTGGAGAATCTCACCTTGGAAATTTTCCAGTTTTATGTTGGCAATTTAATTCCATTGTAGCTCATCAAGAAACACCAGGGCTGCCTCAGCAGTAGAGAAGAGTGTTTTAACATTCCCTCTCAGGTAAATGCTCACAGCCCTGTAACAAAAAGTCATATTTTCTCTTGCTCCCTCTGCAAAGCTCGCTGTGCTTTACTTTTCTCCTTCCATTACAGAAAATCATTAATTCTTTTTTTTGTACTGAGAGTCAGCATAAAAGAAAGGGTACCGAAGGTATGATTATAAAAACCACAACCTGTACACTCGCCTCCTGGAAGAGGAGAAATGCCATCTTGAATCTCCTGGATGAGAGAACATTAAGCTTTCTGGGTAAGTGCTATAGCTCCTGCATTATTTCAATAAAGACAGAGCCCCTCCACCCTTCTTACACCCTTTAAAAGTAGCCTGGCAATGACAAGGTGCAGACTGCCCAACCCATCCAGTAGGCTCTCCTCTCCTAAACCTTCATGGATCAAGCTCATCCAGTTTATATGTGAATTACGATTCAGGCTGATCAGTCCTATGTGGAGCACAGTGGACTCCAGGACCCTGGGACAGGGTGATTGTTCACTATTAACACAAATGAGCTGAAAAACTGAAGAGACATCAGGGTTGTGTGCAAGTAATTATGGCTTTGGGACTGCAATATTACATTTACGTCTTTAAATTCTAAACCTCATGTTAGGCAACCGATGTCTTCTGCATCCAGCCCCTGGTGACCAGTTAGCTGAAGTAGATTTCCTGTTGCCTAAGCATATAATAATGATGTTTCACCAGAGTAACCACCCAAGTGTCCCCTCACAGCCTTTGGAACCTGGCTTCAGAAATGCTGACTTTTTAGAGATCCATATCCACTTAAGCAAATCCCATCCCAGGCGTTTATTTCGCACGTGAAAAACCAAAACAAAACCACATTTTCTGTGGCCTAGAGGAAGCGTACGCAGATCTGGGGGATTGTATCAAGAGGGAATCAGATGCTGGATGCTTGGATGCTTGCTGGGAGAGCTAGAATGACCGAAGGAGGAGGAAGGGGATGGTGAAAGGGAAATTCTGCCACAGAGTCCAAGTGCTCCTTCCCCGGCCCAGCCCCATGCACACTGCATGTGTTGTGCTCGCCTGTGCAACCACAGGTCCATCAGTCCCATGCACATGCACAACTCTGCTCCCAAGGCTAATCCCAAGCAATTTCCTACAGACAGTTAGAACACTCAAACAAGATGATTCCTCAAAAATCTCCAGAGCAATTTTAGTGGTACAACAGTGTTACGATTTTCCTGACAATCTACAGTAGAAAGCAAACTCACCCTTTGTGGCTCCTACTGTGCATCTTAACCCTTTTGGATGCCATGGGAGGTGACAGGGCTACATGAAGTCTAGGTTTGAGAATTCACATGCTTCTGTGCCATAAAATTATTATTCTCTCCAGCTGCATCCTCTGCCTACAGACTCTGGGTGAGCTCCAGGAGCTATCTGTTTTGTACTTGTGCATTACAAAAACATGGGGACACAAAAGTGATATGAGCAGAGTTCAATGGCTAGAAGATCTGGGTCCTGGTTTCACAATAGATGGAAAGTAGATGGCTCTCACATGAAAACTTGAGATTATACATTAAATTTTAGAACATTCAGTGGCATTAACTTAAGGAACACTGCCTACTTTAAACCTGGTCCCTGTAAAAAAAAAGAAAAAAACAGAGATAGCTTCTAGGTACTATACAAAGCCTGCCACCAGTGTGTTTCAAAGCAGTTAAAGAAAAATAAAAAACAGACCCGTCAAAGACTTCCTCCAAAACATCCTGATTTTCTAGTCATGTTTTGCTTTTTAAATACAAACAAACTCCTATGCAGATACAGATTTTTATCTTCTTTACTCAAACCCAAGTTTCATGCTATGGTTACATAAAGGTTCTTTCAATCCAGGCTAAAACAGGGTTCTCCTGCCTGGGATGGTGATGGGGTGAGGGTTGTGAGGCAGAACCTGATGCCATGGCCAGGGCAGGTTCATCCTCCTCGGTATGGAGCTGAGAGGCTGATGGTACACAAGGTGTATGAGTCTGGACACCAGGATTGCACTGCAGTATGATGGCGCTGATGGGTGAAGCCTGTATGTATACATTCACAGTATCCACACAGGCCAGGCTTTCTGAGACAAAAGACCATGTAAGCATGGAAAAACCATGGAAAGTAACAGGGCATACATATATAACAGTACTGCTCACACTGCTTGTACAGCTACACCTTTCCTATTCTGTCCTTTTGAAACAGAAAGCTCACACAGGGCCAAGTCTGGTTAGAGACTCTGTGCAGTGTTAAATAAGATTATGCAATTATAAGAAAACAGACTCTAAAAGCACTAGAGATGTTCTCTTACAAAATTAATGGGTAACAGAAAAATATTTAGAAAGAAAATCCTGTCTTTGAACAAAGAGAGGTAAAGGCACCTGGCATCAAATAATTTTTTACACAAGATTCAATTTCAGGGCAATTTGTTACTTTGAGCATGTAATTCTTGTCAGATTTTAGGATTTGGATTGATGCAGGGCCCCCGACAACATTTTGGTGGCCAATTGATTAGGAGGTATCTGGAATTAAGAGAATTAGGACTGGATTAAAACAATTCTAATTTCAGTGAAATAGATCCTAAACTTCGTGATAGGTGTCTGATTTGCACTTGGATTTGCACAGGCAGATCCCTGAAGCCTGTGTGGGTCCCTGAGCAGCCCCTGCAGGATTGATTACTTAGTCCTTGTTTGACTGAGGAGAGCTGTCAGAAGGCATCAAATCAGTGACAATTTTCATAAATAAGGAATTGATTAAAATTCTGCACAAGGATTTTCCTCTTAGAGAAAAGCTCAGAGAACCCACAAGATGCCACAGAAAGCAGCTGGCAGAGTCTCTCTCCGTATCTCTGGTAAATCACTCAGACTGAATCACATTCAACACCTCCCTAAGGCTTGGAGCCAGTCCTGCCTCCCTGTGTTCTGCAGGGCCTGAGTAATGCTTCCCACAGGACCTGTGGCCACTTCTGCAGCACAGCACCCGTCTGCAGCCCGGGAGAGGTTCTGCTGGGACATCCTGCCTGCTTGGGCTCACGGGATGGAGGTATGGAGAGCCATCCCTACAGCACAAAATGGACTAAGCATGTCACTTCACAGTGATAACAAGGGGCTTTTACAAGGCCACGCATGGACTTCATGTTGGAGCAAAAGCACAGGCAGCTCTGGACAGAAAGCTCTGAACCTGGAGCAAGGGCATCAGAATTAGTCCCTATATTGTTGTGGAACTACTTCTTCACAGCCTGATAAAGCCTTATCAGCATATTCACAAATTATTTTTGAACCCCCAGAATGCTGGAAAAAGCAGATGGAACCATTTAGATTAAAACCTCACGATCAAACTCACATTAAAACACTGACCCATTTGTAGCGTAAATGACTGAACTCCAGATTTGCTTCACTGCACTCCTAGAGTCAAGACCATGTCTTCAAAGGCAGGAGAAAACCCCAAACCCACCAACAACCAAAAAAGCATTTACAGGTTATTCCCTAACGATGGCTAGATATATTGCATCATAAAATGTCAACATCAAAACAATATAGAAAAAATAATTACAGACAGTGTTAGTGTTGTAAGCTGATAAGGACCAGATGGTCTTTTGTATTTATGGTTTGTCTTGTGCATACAAATGCTTTTGGGATCTAATTAGCCTTCTACAAAACTCAAACTGGGTAATTACTATCATTATCCCCTTTTCAAATAAATCTGAAGTCTAAACTGCAATTAAGTTTTTTATCTTACAATTCATAACCACATATTTTAAGGATTGTTCTTTGCTATCTTTTCACAAATCTTCTTCCAGTGATTGACGTAAATAAAATAGAAGAGCATAAAATAATTTTTAAAAGGATGGTTTTGTACAAAGCAGAGTTTTTGGTTAGTGGGGTTAAAGCATTCCTGAGAAACATCACATTTGTAGTGAAAAGGTTGCTGATTTCCCAACCATTTAAACCTGGCACCTTCATGGTTCTTGCACGTCCCATATTCCTACTGACAGCATTCATTAAAAACAAAGAATGGGACACAACTGGCAGAGCTGCTGACAGACACATATAAGGAGGTGCATAACTCCTCCTGTACATACAGTAATCATCTTTCATAGGAAATGAAGTGGCAGTCACTCTAATTAACTTTGAACTTAGGCAACACATAGGCTGATGATGGGCTATGAAAGGGCAGTGGTGCAAATAATAAGCAAGAATGTCATTTTTATTGGTTTCTTGCCCTCAGGACAGCTCATCACATGACACAGGTAGTACACTACAGAAAAGCACGACACTATAATAACGCACACCACTGAATTTGCTTAATAGGGAATTAATCAAAATCTGTCCAAAAATAGATAGCAGATGAGATTTCAGTGTTATGAGCTAATCTTCTTCCACCTCCATCACCAACAAGTGATTATAGGTTACAGAACTGCACTGCCATTTCCTTCATGCAAGAAAGTACTGAGTTAAAAGCTGATACTAAAAAATTAACAAAACCCCACCACAATTCTGGCAGCTAAGGGAGCACACACTAGCTGTTTAAAGTTTTGATGCAAATTTTTTTTTTCTGATGAGGTGATTTTATTTTATTTTATTGCTTCCATAGTAAAAATCCTTAATAGAGTATCAAAATCAGAAATAAAATCAGAGTAAATGCTGTTTCAATCTGAATTGGCTTTCTGATAGTAATAAGAGTGATTTTTTGAGATAAACTTCTGCAAACATTACCTTCTTTTTCATATGAACTGAGTGGAAAAATACGACTTAAATTAAAATCTTCTGTGAGCAAGGGTTTAAGCATTTTTAACCCCTCTGACACTATGCCAAGTATTTCAGATGTAGGACCACAGCAGATAATTCAGGCTGGAAGGGACCTCAGAAAGTCCATTTTGTCACATTCACCACGGGACTGCTTCTGGATGTTCAATGCATGCTTCTGTGCAACCCAGAGTCAAATTTTATTAAACTATTTCTTTTTGCAACACCAAACACTGAAGCATTGAACTCAGCAGATAAACACAGGCTCCTGTGCGGATACAAAGAGATTCCCAATACTCCAGCTCCATTTCCACTCAGACAAATTCCCATCAATGTCTGCATTCCTAAGCCCACATCTGTCGTGTGAGGAGCGAACAGTTTCACGCCTGGCTGAGTTTTGATGCAAGTAAAATTAGTCACCCGCTTGTCTATCAGCTCCTTTAGCTGCAGCACTGATGGGTGAGTGTGCTTACAGCTTGCCTAAGCACCCGGGCAAGGACAGCCAAGTGGCCCTCTTGCCTCTCCCACCTCCTCATTCAGAGATTTATTCCTTCTGCTAACACACGCAAGATCGGAATTCAGCTCTTCCCTTCTCTCGCTCGGAGATCTGAATCCAGGCCAGACGAAACACTGCAGTTATCTGGCAGGAGTTTTCTGGGATATCCCCTTCTAGTGCATCTATTTCATTAGCAAAGAAATAATTGCGTGTTCACAGGAGCAGGGACAGAAAAATAGATTTCTCTTTTCCCAGATGAGCCCCTGTACCACCTGGCTACTGAGTCACTGTCACTCTCTGTGGCCTAATTCTGTAGTGATTTCCATGACAACAGAGCTGTTTGCGATTTGAATATTGTGGAGTCTGAAAAAAACTTTTTAGATAAAAATAATAAAAAAAATTATCACAGGTAATATTAATAGCAAAATAAAAAAATGGAAAAAACAGTCACTAGTCATGAAACAATACCTGTCTCTGACTTTAGTAGACAATTTTTCTGTGCTTTAAGGTAGCAACAGTGACTGTTTATGGGTATCATAACATTTTTTTCTGCCATGGTGAGATAAGTACATGCTTAGTTGCTGATTTCCTAATCTTCAATTAAGACAAAAACACCAAGCCATAAAAAGCCACTTCTGGCAGACCTTCATCTTTTCCTAGATGATACATCTGTTAAATAGACAGGTCTTGTCTTGGAATGTTCTATTTCTTTGTAATGATTATAGGGTCATAGAAATTTAGTATAATTCAGGTTGTGAATTATAGAACAGGACATGTGAATGGAATACAGAGCATTTCACTTCACAAATCAGGAGGAAAAGATCAGGTGGCTCAAGGACTGTCTGAATTTTGAGTATCTCCAAAGATGAAAACTCCGTAACTTCTCTGAGCACCTGAGCATCCTCAGAGTGAAAAAGTCTTTTCTGATTTGTATCTGAAATTTCCTATATTCAACCCGTAAGCCTAGAGTGACAAGGATAGATAGACTGCAGACGTCTAAGAGCAGGGGAGGTGAATGCTAATCCAATTCTTCTGCAGGTAGAGCAAACAATATTCCTTCTAGACTGTCATGACTTCCCAATTGCATGTGTGCTACCTCCTCAGGAGCTATTATCTCAAAAAACCAATCAAGTTTCCTGATATCTTGGCATTGCAATTCAACAAAAAATCAACACAAAATCAACATAATCCCGTGTTGTGGTTTATGTTTTTTTTTTTTAATTCTCCTACCACTTTTCCCACGTTCTTCTAGTTTCATCCTTATCTTTACAATGTTACACTACAGTCTCATACTTCTTTTGGCCGTGGGAACCACTGAAAGGAAAGTGGTGAGAAAGAGGTCCACAGTCCTGTAAAAGGCTTATCAGGCTTCTGCTTGTGCAAGTCATGAGTGGCAGACTGCCTGGTCTTGTCCTTGTTCTCCAACGAGAGGATGGGACTAATTGGATTAGGGCCGGCTGGTGCAAATGTATGCATCCCTGAGTTCATATGTAAGCTTCTCTACTTACTCCATGGCAATCTGTAAAACAATGTAAAGCTGTACTTCTTCNAATCAACCCAAAATCAACATAATCCTTTGTTTTTGTTTTTGTTTTTTTTTTTTTTTTTTTTCATTCTCCTACCATTTTTCCCACGTTCTTCTAGTTTCATCCTTATCTTTACAATGCTACGCTACAGTCTCATACTTCTTTTGGCTGTGGGAACCACTGAAAGGAAAGTGGTGAGAAAGAGGTCCACAGTCCTGTAAAAGGCTTATCAGGCTTCTGCTTGTGCAAGTCATGAGTGGCAGACTGCCTGGTCTTGTCCTTGTTCTCCAACGAGAGGATGGGACTAATTGGATTAGGGCCGGCTGGTGCAAATGTATGCATCCCTGAGTTCATATGTAAGCTTCTCTACTTACTCCATGGCAATCTGTAAAACAATGTAAAGCTGTACTTCTTCTTCATGCCTTCCTGCATACCTCCAGAGATATGTACCTGTTACACTGAAGGAGTGATGACTATTCATCCCAGGAGGAAGATGAGTCAGACAATGCGCCGAGCAAATCAGAAAACTCATCTTGTGCTACAGTGATGGAATGTAAAAACCAAGTGAGGGAGGGCTTACGATGTGAAACCAACACATCCTTGGTGGTGTGATGTGCTTATGGAGTCAAATTTTAAGTGGAAGGAAGGCCCACAGCCAAAAGAGTTATTTTACGGCGAAGAATGTCTCCAGAGCCAGAACACTAGGAAGGGTGAACTGGTGGCAGACAGGCTCAAAGGCTCAGGAACCTTTCTTTCAGGGAGCTCCCATGGCTTCTGTGGGAGATGCTCAAATCTGCAGGAGTTATCAGCATCATTGGGAGCATGCCAATGGAGTAGAAAGAGTTTCCAGCTAGATTTGGAAAGATGAGCTTAATGTAGTTAATGCTTCTGGACCATCATGAAACCTTAGTGGTGCAATTGCATCTACATCATTCATGACCAGAGCTCTGTGAAGTGAAGTGACACCTCCAAATCCATCAATACTGAAGGAGAAATGAATCTTCAATACTGGAGGAGCCTACTGGTATGGAACACAAATATTCACAGTGCAAGGCTGCAGACTATGCTCGTCTCAGACAGCTGTCACTCTGAAACCATGCTCTGGCTTTGGATTTCAGAACAAGTGTGTGCCCCACCAAGTTACTGCATGCAGCTCAGTGCTCTGCTACAGAAGCAGAGGATGACTCCACTAGGAAAGCTAAAATCAGCTCTNGAGCCTACTGGTATGGAACACAAATATTCACAGTGCAAGGCTGCAGACTATGCTCGTCTCAGACAGCTGTCACTCTGAAACCATGCTCTGGCTTTGGATTTCAGAACAAGTGTGTGCCCCCCCAAGTTACTGCATGCAGCTCAGTGCTCTGCTACAGAAGCAGAGGATGACTCCACTAGGAAAGATAAAATCAGCTCTCCACGTGCTCTTCTCTGACCAAACAGTGGACAATAAATGGACAGCACAATTCCCACTGACAGGGGAGTCCATGGACCTGGACTCATAAATCTCTTATCACGTTGAGTTCAGAACTATGATAGTGACCAAAGGAATGTTCAAGTAAGTCAGGAGAAGATGAAGGCATCCTTCATTACAGAAGCCCCTTGATACCTGGTGCAAACAAATCACATCCTAATTGATGCTGACCTAAAGTGGCCCAGTTTCTTGAATGAATTGGGCCAGATGACTTTCAAGTTCCCTTTCAACATGAGCTTTTTTGTGATTCCATAGATGAAAAAAAATATATTAAAAGGAGGAGATGAAAAGAACAGAGAGGAATCCATCCACAGGACACAGGCAAGATATGAATGCTCTCTCTAAAAAAAAAAACATCAGTTGAGGAGAGCAGGAATTATGTAGTACCTTTCATGCCCCTTTACATGGGGTCTTTGATGCATCTGGATAGACACATGACAGACAGATAAACTAAGGAAAACAGTCTTGGCACTCGTGTGCTGGGTGCGTGGAGGTCTGCAGTGCAGCGTGCACACAGACAGGCACTCTTAAAGATAACTATATTTTATTCCCCAGCATAAAACTCAATTGTCCCAATAATGGCATGGCTTGCAGCCAACAGCACTGTTGTGTTTTGCTCCAAACAATAATTGAGTTGACAGTCCATTTTTTCAGTGGAGGTTGAAATATCAAATTTGATCTGATATTAGTACTGATGCTGCTGCATTTTGCCAGTTTGACAGTTTTTCTGGATGACAGGGGATTTGTGATCACAGCACCATGACTTGAGAGCCACAGCTGTGGCAGGAAATTGCCTTGGTCATGGGTTTGGAACATGTGCTGCAGAATATAACACAGTGCAAGAGTGGGAAAATGGGTCAAATAGACAGAACTCAGACATGTGAGTGACAGGTGACTCTGAATTCATTGAGTCACTGAAAATGCTGTGGTCTGAGATGCCTTTCCTGCAATTCTCCAATCAAAATCCTGTCTCTTCTGGACTTTGGATGAATTTCCAACAAGAGGGAAACACAACACAGATAATGAAAATTACAATATGTGTCTTTTCTGCAGCTCTGTTAAACTTGAAGTTGGTGATTATATTTAAACCTTTGCAGCTATTGGTTTTCAGATTTTTTTTTCAAGCTTTTATTCAGGGAAACACACTGTGCATATGGTTTTGTCTCCTTGTTTTCAAGAACATGCTTAGCTTTAGAAGTGTGCTTAAATGCCTTCTCAAACTGCTTTGTGATATGTGCCTTAATGCGGGCTGGCATAAGTGCTTAGCCACGTAGCAGCTCACCCAAAAAGTTCTTATACCCATATGGCTCATTACACCTCTCTCCTGCAATCTCTGCTGGATGCCAAATGGCTCCTGTGTGAACCTTAAGGAGTGGTACTCGACCTTCTAATGCCACGTGTAGTTGGCACTACTCGGGAAGCCACCCTTCTTCCCCTCGATAAAAGCCAGGCAATCAGACTCTCCTGATGCAGCAGTGGTGGACTAAGTTACTCAGCATAAAAGCTTCATGAGCTGCAAGGAATGTGGGCAGGTAGGGAGTTCCTACATACGTGCATCTTTAAGATCCTTCCTGAACTGTGAAATGCAGCTTTGCCCATCAGAAGCTACACGGGGCGACATGCTGCGAACCTCAGAATAACCCCGCTCCCACAGAACTGAGAGTTAAGTGAATACATTATGTGTGCCTGTCATTCTTTCCCAATAATGCTTTTTTCCTGTCGTAGCTGATTTTAACCTTCATTTGACTGGAAGGGAGAATTCTCCATCCTTGTTCCTAAGAGTCTGACAAAAGCAGCTGACTGAAGGACAGAGGGCCATTTTAATGCCTCCCTCTACTCAAGCTACAGCACAACTTCAGCTGACTTAGCTGTGGTCAGAGAATCCACATGTCCAAAAATGAATTATGAATGGAGGAGTTACAGGAAAAATTAACTCATTAAGCCCCAGCAACACGAGATTATTTTTTTCCCTGATGACCACAGTATGCACAATCATGTTTAATGCACTTGCTGCATCCTTGATCCTCTTGTGGTTTTTAACCTTTTTGGATGGTATTAACTAGCCATGGCAGAGGGGGAGCTAGAAAAAGGAGAAAAATACCCAAGCATTCCTTTTAGTTCACTTTCAAAATCCTATCAGTTAATCTCCACAGTTCTATGTAGGAGCCTATGTGTCGCTCTCAGAATACTTTGAGAATGGAAAGGTAAAAGAGAACTTTAAAGATGTAAAACCAAAGAAAATTCTGTTTTCCAAACTTCAGTTTAAAAGAATCTTTAGATGTTTTTAAGTATGATTTAAATGATGAGAACCACTTGCCTTAGTTGAGGATCTCCCTGGTACCTAACCTTTTTTGAGGAAATCTCCTCTAAGAAGCAAGTTCCCAGATGATGTTTACAGGCTTATGGCTCTTCCTGGACTGGAAATGTATTTAAGCCTGCAATCTGGGAAGAGGCCCCTGGCCAAACGCTCAGCATGTGCTCTTGATGTTGGCACAGAGCCAAGTCAGCAGCTTTTCCAGGTATTTAAAGACTGTATCTTGTTACAGTGCCCAAATCATTCAAAAATAGGAACGCAGCAAGGTGCATTTTGCAATACTCCCCCCAACCTCAAAATATTTGCCCCCCTAGCCTAAAACATTCATCAAATGTAAGTAGAATCTTAAGTGGATCTTAAACAAGAAAAATGATAACTAAATCCTTCTCCTTCTGTCAACAGTAAGGGAAAACTTAGTGCATGCCTTACTGGCTCTTGTATTTCTTAAAGAAAAAAAATTGGGTTTGCACAACAAACAATGGTACATTCACAAACATTTGCTTCAAGAGATCTCTTCAGAGGAGAGATGATGACACAGTTATTACAAAGAATACTGCTTCGTTTGCCAAGCTGATTTGCTTCAGAGAAATGACAGAGTGCTAAACTCAGAATTTCCACAGGACTTAGAGCTTGAGAGGAGACAGGGAGGCCAAGCTGGCATCAAATGGAGCACGCTGCTAATCCAAAACTACCAGCGCTCACTTTCCAGTGGTTCAGAACATGGGTGCTTCTTAACAAACTGGAAATGACAGATTTAGTGCAAATTTAAAGGGAATAGAGTATTGACACAGGAGCCAAGGCACCACATAAACCACTTGTACTAATACAAGTCCCTTAGTTCAGTCCCTGCTCCCTATGCTCAACATATCCCACTTTTTTGTTTCGGCTTTACCAAGGGGTCCCTGACACCTCAATACAGGATACTTGATGTTATGTGACTCTGCCATCTCTCCAGGATTTTCCATTCATATGTCAATGTACCACTTGCCTACTTACTCCAGATTCCCCAAGAATTCCCAATTAGTGTTAAGGCCAGAGCTTTGGAAGGCAGAAATCAGCTCTGCTTCAGTGAAATCTCTCATCAAACCAAGCTGTAATAAAGCAGATCGACTACACAGCTCTGGTCAGAAGGGGAGCATCTCTTCACTCAGCCCGTACTCCCAACTGTTACAAGCCTGATGGCATCTGCTACCACCAGTCTGAGAGCAGTTTAATTTCTATCCTCCAGTTAGACGCTGGTTTCAGGATATTTTATGACCATCCACACCCTGTCAACAACCACCCCCATTTCAGTACTGGAGTTGGACCATTAACTGGAAGGACGAGGCTGCCTGTGCTCATTCCCTACTCACAGACTGTCTCTCTTGAAGACCAGCTCTCCCGAAGGAAGCAGGAGGTGTCCCTTGAGTTGAAGCCAAAAGACAAAAAGAGGACTACTGCTACACAAGCCTCTCCAAACATTTTTCACTAAAAATGCCTGGCAATATGCAGTGAAGCCCAGAACAGTGAAGTAACACTGTGCTTCAAGCATGAAAGTATAATGTGAAAAGACTTTCAACCAAGAATTGTCTAAGTCTGAACCAGGGGCTGCCAAAGGATTCAGGCTCCTAGTGGTCCTACTCTTTCATGACAATGCCATCTAAATGAGCATCTGTATTTTATTAGATTATATAGTAATCTGTGTGCAACAACTTAAAGGCAATAGACCTTTGTATTTGAAAGTGCTCCAAACATGAATGCATACAACTACGGGTAGCCTGCTACTCAGAGCATGTTGTTTGCACTCCAGCTTCAGGAGCTTTCAATCTGTTAAAATACCACAGAATGTATGTCAATATATCCGTGGAAAGGGGCCATAATCCTTTCTATTACCCTTCCTGCTTCATTGCCAGTCACTTTTGGAGCCAGGGAAGGACATTTCTTTGAACATTTGTGTTTCACCGTGCCTTCATTTCCATCAAGACCCCCATAACACATATTGCAGTCTGTTGCAGGCTTCTTTATGCCCTGAGGGAAGAGAGGGGTGCGAGCTGTTCAAATCCAAATCCTCGAATAAACATGATGCAGCCTCAGCAACTGAGGCCCTGCTGCCAGTGGGAAAGCTGTTGCACACCCAGCATCATTGGCTGAGGGAGGTTTGGTCAGTAATGAAACCCTGTATGCAATGCTGTTCAAGGAGCCTCTGTCTGGATTTAGCACAGCCAGAGCCATGGACTAACCTGGAACACAGCTTGGTGGCCAGGATGCTCCCCAGGAGCAAGAAGATCTCGCAGGCACAGGAGAGAACTGAACCTGGTTCTCCCTTAGGGAGGATTTCTTTAGGCATCAATAAACCATGCTGCACAGGGGTAATACCGTCATCTCCTTCTTGCAGATGTTTTTGTTGTGAATTGGTTCTTCCCAAAATCACCTTCCTGCAATCCTGGGAATGCTAGGGTTCACACTGCCATGTACAGACAGGAGCCCTATGGCCCAGCCATAGTTGGTGCTTATACCAAATCTCAAGTTTTACAACAATAATTAACTGTATGAGCTATATGTGACTCCATACCCTGTAAGACCTTGCCTGGTCTTGAATTGCTTTTAGCTTGGTGTTTGCTGCACTTAAAAAAGTCAAGAAGTGTCTGCTGCTGGCCCTACCATGAGATGTCTACTGCCTCGTTTGATCAGCTGTAAAGTAAAATTTGCCTGTGTTTATTTGCCTGTTGACTGCCTTTTGGTTTTGAAGTTGTTTTAGTTGCATCATTGCCTATTAAGTTCTATTTAGGTTTGTGCAATTGCAGATTATTTTTCTGCTCCAAAAGAGAAATCACAGTTTGTACAGAAGACTTGCAAAAGTAACTAACTGTGGTTCCAGTAACCTTGTGAACCAACAGGAAAGCACAACCTGTGAACTAATGGGATATTGAACTATGAGGAAAAAATAATTTTTATGAACCAAAAACTGAGGAGAAGGAAATCCCCAGCATTGACACCATACTCCTCTCACAAAGAGCATGTGATGCTGACAGCTCCACCTACTAATCAGAGAATGGAAATGTAAAATTGCACAGATACTTGGGAACAGAATTTTACTGTACTACTAATAGTCCTTTACAAAAATTTGGTGATCTAGACTCTTGTTATAATTGGTCTAATGATAAGCAGCTGTTGTTGCATTTGATTACACTGAAAAGACACTAATGAAAAAAAAAAATCTGAGATTTGCATTCTTGTATTAGATGTGTTCTTTTGGTTGCCCATAACTTGTATGAAAACATTTGGAATTCTGTATGTAAAAATATGCACGCGCATATATACACATACAGTGATTTACAGAACACTTATATTACACAGAAGTACAGCTGTGGAAACTATCACAACGTTGATTCATGGAATTTAAAGTAAATCAGACCAAGTGAATTGCTGGGAGA
This sequence comes from Polioptila caerulea, assembly GCA_013397295.1. Lineage (NCBI taxonomy): Eukaryota > Metazoa > Chordata > Aves > Passeriformes > Certhiidae > Polioptila > Polioptila caerulea. Next base: position 350,762 of record VYXF01008385.1, read on the forward strand.
TCTGTATGCTGCTATGAACAGCCATAGATAAAGTGCATAAAATATCTGTGAAAGTGATCCCACAAATCCCAGAGTTAATATATTTAAGTGGACTATAAGGAATTATATTTTTTCCATTGCTTAAAAATATTTCACTATAATTTGCGTTGCCAAGATCACATCTCCTTCTTAGAAGAGATGATACAGGACAAAGCAGAAGGCATAATCTGCTTTTTTTTTAAGAAGGGACCAAACCAATCAGTTCAGGGCTGTTCTGAAAAACAGCTAAGCTGTCAATCTTGGCCTTATTCAACTCAAAATAACTAAACTAAAAGACTGTTATGTCATTTTTGTTACTTACAAGAGTCAAAACCAAAGAGATGCTAGTTAAATGAAAAATCCTAATGCAATTTTCAGTGCTGACCCTTCCAATGCTCTTAAATTTTAGTGTTGCATCAATCTCACTCTCATTGTAACTATTGTCATCATCAAGCAAAGATGAATACTCTTTACCAGCAATCAAAAGAGGCTTCTGAGGGTTGCCAGCAAAGAACAGTTAAGGGAAAACTTTCCCAATTAATAGACTATTTCCCTTTTCCTTCTGAAGTCAAAAGGTTATAAGATTTCCATTAAAAAAATAGATTAAGGTAAAAAGAACTCTTTGTGATTATGAGACAAATTTCATTTGAGATGAGGTCAATGAGTGCCTTCTCAATTCACTATTAGGCTGTGCAGCAGAGGACCAGATGGTCAGCCCCCAGCTCTAGCCACAATCATCTATCACAAGGTAAAATCAAGTCTTTCATTTCCCCTGCTGTTTCATGTTGTTCAGAGGGCAACGTAACAACAGTTCAATCCTCTGCAGGTTTCTTCTAGGCCACCTCTTGCCCTGTTACGTGATTACTAAAATTATTACAGAGATACTCTGCTGAAGGATTTATTCAGGCTGGTGAAATGTGCCCATTTAACCAGTGCTTTAATAACCAACTAGAACTCACGCTGCTGCTATCAACTCACTATAGGTTTATCCAAAGTGAGAAAACCATCAGCTTGCTCCTGCTCTAGAAACAGTAATAGGAATGAGCAGCACAGGACTCTCTGAGCTAAATACTAGCTCTGCTTTTAGAAGATAACCATGTCAAAGCTGGACAGAAAGCATCTGGCTTTTGGGGACTGGACAAATTGCTTCTAAATGCTTCAAGGTAAAAAATCTTTTCAAATACGTTCCAGCCAAGCCCATGACATGGCAGGTACTGTAGACAATTACGAAGCTATACCAAAGTCATGATCTATGCAGACATAATGGCGAGCTGAAATCCAAAACCACTAGGGTTATTTAACAGTATATGGTACAGCTGGTTTCATTACAGCTTCTTTCTTTGTGCGTCCTGCTTCCTATTTTCTTTATATCCTGATCACTATTACATCTGTTGTTCCAAGCATGTATCTGATTTTCTGCTTCCAGTCCTATACCATCTATTTTTCACATATTTTTTCCCCAAGGAAGGGGAGTCATTCCTCCACTGACTAATTAAGAAAACTCATATCCCCACATAAAACTAATATTCCATATAGCTGCCAAATAATGTGCAATTGGCATCTTCATCTTTATAATATCTGACTGGTGCCCTGAGAAATTCTTAACTCTACCACCTTCACTTCAACAGGGATGAGTACCAGATAGATACTCCTGAAGAAGTTACAGGAAGACATCAAAATACTTACCCTGTGTGTGCACTGTGGAAGTTTCTTCACACCTCCCTCTCAATTAAGGGCTGGCTCTAAAGTATGAGGGTTTACAATTCTTGGGTATTTTTCTCCTCATCCTACCTAGTACAACAGTGGATATTCTCATTAGCTGGTTTCCTATCAAGTTCCACACCTTAAGGCCACAAGCAGCACAGGCTCATTATTTCACGTTACTTCTGATTGTTCAGTGCTTGAAAAAATGAAGAAAAACTCCTAAAAAATGAAAAAAAACCCTCCTAAATGCCTAAATGACATGAGATTCACAAAGGGTGCTTCTAATGGGAAAAGCCACCTTTTTCACAAGGAATAAAGCACCAAAAGGAGGAATAAAGTCTACCATGATCAGTGAACGTGCCTCACAAGCCATACAAATGCTTTCACATTCTTAAGTTTCACACTAAACATTTATTATGTGGATACGACTTCTCATCCTACATCCTTGCTGAAGGTTATTTCAAAATCACTTAAAGCCCTAACAGCTTTATTTTCTTCTTTTTTCTAGTTTTGCAAGCAAAGCAGCAATTTAAGTCCACATAACAGACACAGCAGATTTGTATTAAAAATATGTGACTTGACTTGAAGACAAAAACAAGGAGCCTTTTGACAAGCTCACTCTACAGACTGATGAATATACTGTACCTAACTGTGATTAAATATTTAATACTATAGACTATTCGCAGTTCACTTATAAAAAGCCACTGACAACTCCGAGGAAACTGTGAAAAGCACACTGAAGAATTCTGCTGATGAACTGCATTTTCAAAAGGAACAGTTATTCTTCTATTTTCCTAACCAACAAGGTTACCATTAAGAAACTGCTTATTGTGACTTTGAGAATACCCTCCTGTGGTTTCATCCTCATGCGCCTTCATAAACCGTGTGCTTGTGACTGTGCCATCCTTAGTACTGCACTGGGAACAAAGAATCACAGACATCTGAGCAAAAAGCAGCAGAACATTTGCTGCAGACAAGGCCTACAAAGAGTATTTGTTCAGGGTAGCCTTATCTCACATATATCCAAACACAATATGAGTTCTTTTCAGTGTTACTGCTCCAAATTAAAGGACAAATGTGACATTGGGAGAGGAAGCTGGAAATGACACAGGCAGAATGAAAGGGCTTGGGATAAACAGAAAGAAGAAAGCTGCCCCTTAAGAGAACATCCAAAGTGAAGCTGATCAGTCAAGATGTTTTAGAAGAAAAGGGCTAGAAAGGGAGCTCAAATGAGATGCTGGACTGCAAGGACAAGGTTTGCATCCAATGGTTCATGAGAGACAGAGGGCAAAAGCCCTCAAACCAAAAGCAGGCACGGACAGTGCAGATCCCTACAGCTTGCTCAGAAACCCCACGTAAGTTTGCAGTCAATGAGGAATATTCTTCCACAGATGACTCACCTGCATCTTGTTTATTTTCAGTAAGCATTTAGGGAACCTGGGGGAACAAGGTCAAATGCAAATACCACTATTACTGCTTTTCAAAAACTAGGTGACAGTAATTGTGCAACAGGGTCAGCAACATAGCTGTTCTGAAAACAAATGCCCGGGAAGCTGTTGGATACAAAATTTGGAAATTTGGAAACTGTTTCCAGCTAAGAGCAGTTTTTGGGAAATGTCAGTGAATTCTAAAATTTAAGAGGTCTCACAATTTGTCTTCAGTGGCAATTAGAATTGCAGATTCCTAATAAATAAAATTCCCAGGAGTAATCAGAATGTTCATATAAATCAAGAAAATATAACCCAAAACTTTATTGTGATAAAGTAGAATTAATCCAACTGCTAATACCTAAAGTCTACAAACACCTGCTAAGAGCACAACCTTACCACAAGGCACGACGACATGAAATGCAGATTTGATCGTTCTCACTGTTACTGACCTGGACATACAGCCTGCATATAATGACTTGAATATTGTAATCTGTCAGTGCCTTCAAACCACTGACCTGATTTACCTTGTCACATGCCTCATTCCATTGTAGCTGGAACTCAGAGCTGTGAAAGCTGTCATAACTAACTTGTCACAGGTAACTGCTTGAGAGCTGTATCAAAACGGGGCATCAGACTTTCTCTTGAGCCCAAATTAATTTTATATCCAAACTAAGTCCAAGGGCAGATGAAAACAATCAGCATCTGGAGAGTCTGGGATGAAAGTCTGTGCTCCCAGCAGGACCTGGATGGAAACTGAGGCCTGCAGATCAGACATCCAAGTGGAAGACTGCCCAAGCAACTGAACTCAGTGTAACACCAGGCAGCCCATCACAACTTCCAACCACAGTGTCTACACAAGGCAACCAAACTGACCCAGGATCTCTACAGAAGGGGGCCAAGACCGCAGCAAAACATTATGTGATGTGTAGGTCCCCAAGCTATGAACATCCTGGGGCAGTAGAGATCCCAGTAGGGATATCTTGAGACCAGATCCAAGGGTCTCATATGCCTTGTGCTACCTTCAGTAATGCAAAGCAGCCACTGAGGACAAGACACTTGTCGTCTGGGACTGCCCACCTCACTTTAGTTTTATGGTGATGCTGAAACTACCCTACTTTTTGAGTAAAAAAACCATCATGTAAATGTAAGTCAGCATTTCAGTAAACTATCTGTGCTGCAGAACACACATCCTTACAGAAGCATGATGAGGAGATTTCATTGTAAGGATTGTGAAAAGTTATCTTACTTAAATTAGCAACTTTCCAGATCTGACCATCAGTACTGGGGACAAAAAGGCCATACTACAGAGATATACAGTTTTATTTATGTAATTCACTATATATTTATGCAAAAAGAGCAGACAAAAATAAAGTAACAATAAATAATATTAAAAATTAACACATCTGAACAAAGCTGCCAGTGTCACTTTCAAATATTGTTTGTAAATTCTAGCCGTGGGCACTTCAACACAAGCACAGAAACATCACTGATTATAAAATTGGAGAGGGTTTTCCAGGAATAAAAGCAAATTTAATAATGCATTTGAGTATTCACTTCTATCAAGAATTCAACCAGCAAATTTAATACTTACACAGGATCAGTTGCATGACTACTGATACTCTGTTGCCCAGAAATGTTCCATGCTTGGGAATATTTGTTATTTACTGATATCTCTATTTTTACAATTTTATAATGAAGGGCTTGCTAGCTGTGTAGGAATTATTAATTTACATGCTGCATTTCAGAATGTCTGGACTCACTTCTTGCCAGTAAAAAAATTAAAGATGCCCTATTTGCTGAGCCTGGTAGAAATACAAGAGATTCCAGTGTCTGGCAGCAAGCGAGTAACAAGGCTGTTTTCTTTCAGCTGTTATAGAGTTGCTGGCAAGACTGGATTATCTCTCTTTTAAGTCTTCCCAGGAGCTCCTTTACTAAGGAAAATGGTCATTTCTCTTTGGAAATCTCTAGTGTCTTTCTCAAGGTCTATTAATACCACCTTTAAAAACTCCCCATTCCACTCTTGTCTTTGTCTTTGAAAAGTCACAGATTCAGATATTCATCAAACCAGTAGCTTTAAAAGCACACTGCTTATAACACAGCTTAGGTCAGGTATTGTCTCAGTCATCCTAAAAAATCCTTACTGAAATCCTCTTCCCAAGCATTTGGCAGAGTAAAAAGCCTTGCATCTGTATCAGTTCAGGGTTCAATTTGCATGCTGTCTTAAGTCTACTTAAGCCTGGAGAGAGAGATAAACAGGTGGATAGATAGATAGATAGATAGATAGATAGATAGATAGATAGATAGACAGATAGATAGATAGATAGATAGATAGATATAGACAGATAGAGAGATAGATAGACAGATAGATAGATAGATAGCCCTCCCTGATCTCATATTTGCAAAGTTCATCTCTAACTCTTAAAACACACCTTACAATGACCTCCTTTATATTACACATCTCATTGCTCAGACACCCACATCCAGGGCGAACAGAATGTTCAGAACAACCCATTAACTGGCAAATTTAATAAGAGAATATCAGAGACAGGATCAGAACAACTTTAAGCAGTTTTGTCCATCTCAGGGTCCCAAAGACAGACCAGCAATCTAATCTTCTCTCAACAGAAATTCTCTTTACTACTCTTACTACTCCAAATATTCTCTAACTACTCTACTGCTCCTGAGGATGTTTCATGGCACTTCACATTTCATCACTGAAATGGACAGCTTAGCTGTCCTTATGGTTAAAATGTTTCCCCTAAAGTTTAGCCTAGATCTCTCTCGTTACTGTGACACTTGCTGAGAAAATGAGCCTGACATTTTCTTTTGATCACAAGTCCAATGAAAAGGTGTCACATAAAAATTGATGTAAGAAAATCCCTTGGAAGCCCCCAGCCTGAATATCAAGCAAAAGAGAAGAGCAGGAGTGATAGGAGCTGTTGAGGCAGAGCACACTTGCAGACGGGGCAGCAGCATCACCATCTGCTGGAAGAAGCGAATTTAGCTAATGTACCAGTTGCCACCAAAGGAGGAGTGAGAAATGCCTTTGGCAGATACGCCACACAACGAGAGGAACAGAGACACGCCACATGCTGCCCAGTTCACAAAAAGTGAAAAGTCAAATGGTTTTCCCATAACACAGAGCAGAATCAATCTACCCTGACAGTCCAAAGTAGTTTCAGATGTTTTATCTACTGACCACAGTTTAGATTGAAAACCCAGCCTTTTAAAAATTCACCTCTCTTCTGGTGGAAGTCATCTGCTGGGATGGAGGATTCCTGATCTGCATAGCCCAAGCAGAGCTGGGGCAAACCTCCCCTCATTGAGATGGAAGGTCAGCTCCAAGGGATCAGCCAGCAGGCGTGTATGTGCTTTGGGACCTGCCAATCCGCTTGTGAGAAGCCAAGACCAAAGGGAGTATGAAAAGCTGATAATTGTCTCGGGAACAGATTGGGCTCCTGACGAAGAGGAATTTCACACTTCTCCACAGGCACCGCCTGGTCAGATGGTGTTTCTTTGTGCTGTCTGTGTGTGGCCAGGCAGTGAACGCTCACAGGTTCTTGCTAATATCTGTTCTCTCCTTCACAACTGCTGTAATAGCTCCAGGAGCTCTGCAAGAGTGGGAACAGGAGGTGTCCACATACTGCTGAACATGGGACACCCTACAGAAGAGAGTAGGGGAGATGCCTCTGGTGCTACTGCGGGAGTGCAAGGCAGCATGGTGCTCTCCACAGGGACTCACGGCATCACTGGTGACCCCAAAGAACACCAGGGAGACGGGAGTGTACCAGGGCATTTGGCTGTTAGATTTCACAGGAACACACTGGCTCCCAGTGCTCCTGGTTGAGCCTTTCCAAGGGCTCACACTGACAGGGCAATGGAGGAGAATTTCTACTGTGCTGGCTTCAGTAGCCTGTGGTGTCACTTTTGGTGGTGAGCCCAGGCTTGGAGAAGTGTTGAAGATGGTTACCGCATGAATTAATGTCAGCTTTCACCACTGATGAATGGTGTTGGGAGGTGTAATGAGAAGAAAGCCTGCAGACATTACATAGCAACAGCTTTTGGGGCTCCTGAAGACGCTTTCTGTTGGGTGCATCAGTAGAGACCGCTGGGAATTGAGGGTAGGACGCAAATCACCGTAAGTCATTCATGTGACACTGCTCATCCCTCACCCCCAGTTCATACTCTTGAACCTTTTCAAAGCTGTTGTCAGAGGACCCCTGCACTGAGCACCAACGACAATAAGCCAGGAAGGCATGTATTTTATCTGCAGGGCAACCTGTGTAATTTAACCCTGTGCAGAAGTGGCAACAAGGTCTTTTGGCTGCTGTAGAGGTATGGAGGGTGACTGCTGGTTAGAGCATTAACGAGCAGCGCAGGGAGGTTTGTCACCACGGATGCTTTCACAGCAAAGAAACCACTGTATGACAGCTGCCTCTGGGGAAAAACAAAACACTTCTGGCTTTGTGACAGTGGAGGCGGCCCTGGTGTCCCCTTCCCGGTCCTGCCAATGCAGTGTAGGTTTGCAGCACTGTCTCTATGCTCTGGTGAACTGCCCAAACCCAAAGCCTCACCAAGCTCCAAACCAAGCCCTAACATGCTGACACTGCTCTTCTGACAACCCATTTCCTATCACAGCTGCTTTCCTACTCTTACCAGGGCAGTGAGTGTCAAGGAGTTCACTCCTGCCCTTGAGAGCTACCTGTGACATTGCATTTAAAGTATCCTTGTGCTATTGAAAAGCTGAAGTTATCAGCAGCCCACATTCTGCAGTCTGAAAGCTGAAAGCTTCCTTTGCACTGAACCGATATTTGGTATTGGAGTTATTTTTAAGACACATTTGTTTACTGCTGTAAGAAAAGACCAAAACCTGACCACTTAATGCCTCCTCAGAGCCCACAAACAAAAGCTATTACCACCATGTATCTGAAATTGCTACCTTTTATTAAGCTGGCATGTCACATCCAAAGGAACTGCAGCGAGCAGCCTGCCTCATGGATGTTATTACAGTGGAATCGCAAGCGTGTGTGAGGCCCCGCTCCACACACTGCTGCAAAGGAACATTGATCAGATTTCACATCTAATAAAAGGTGGGAGACTGAACTTCTCTTAGCTCTTACTGCTAATTGCAAAATGGGGCTGGCTGATTGAGGAACAAGTACTGAAATTTCCAGTCCTGAGACTGGTATAAACACGAATTTAAACCTCTATTTATAGAAATCAATAATGTCATCATCACCTTGACCTGCTCTGCTGTTGTCCAAGAAGTAATGTCATGTAATCAAAACGCAGTCCTGCACCATATACATTTGAGGTGATACCTCTACATCCATATTGACAACCACTGTTGGTGTCACCCTTTTGTGACCTGTACTGTCACAGTCTCGTGAGCTGGACTGGACTGAACGCTTGAGCACAGTAATGGACTGTAATGAACTCTCCTGGGGAGGTATCACCGACTTTCAAATAAATCAGAAGGCTGTCTGCTGGTCACTGTAACATGACAACACCTTACAATAATGACAGCGTTATGGTAAACAGGCTGCCAAATGTTCTTATTTCAATGAGTTTCAGCACGAATCTTGACTGATATTACTGCCTTCAGACAATACAAGCATGTGTTGTTACCCTAATCACACCAAGTGATTTCAGTGTCACCACACATCTGGGAAAGAGATTTCAAGAGTGGGAAAAAAAAAAACAGAGGACTAAATGATGTATCAGCCGGAAAGGAGAAACTCAAAAACCATGCAGGTGTTAATACATTCAAGTAATATCAAATATCTGCTACAGATGAAACTTCCTCACATGTGGTAAGACTGACCCAGCCTTTCCAGAGCACGTCCCTAGTAGGTGGGGTAATTTCAGCAGTGCTGGAAAGCTGAGGTTTCAGCTCTTCCAATGGCCATTCACAGGCTACTCAGCACTGTTGAGAACTGAACCTTGTAATCTGGTGTCCACCAAATGATAGAAGAGTCTACCAGTGAGACTGCCCATCATTTTCCATAAAAATAAATAAACTTCTAACCTCAAACTTTTGCCCAAGAGGAGTCTTTCCTACGAAAAGGAGAAATGTCAAAGATTTTGTCACAACCACTTAGGTCTTTGGCTTGTGAAGGAGTTTCAACAGAAATTCTGGTGATATCTACAATGGTGGTACCTGTAATGGCATCAGATTTGGAAAGAGGTAATCAAGTCCTGCTATAGTTCAGGAGTGCCAGACAACAGTTACCTGCACAGCCCAGGACAACCTGTAGGTGCAGCACATGAGGGAAGCTTTCAAAGACCTGGTTTGAATACAGCCTTCAGCATAAACCTGAATCAGCAGGTTTATGGAGGATCAGCAGCCTCACCCAAAAAACTACTTGAATTTTTTTTTTTTCTCTTGAATTCAGACATCAGAGCAAGTGACTGAGTTTGACACAGTAAATCAGCTGAATATGAGCTATGTAATTGCTTCTGACTTTAAACAGAAAAAGCTCAGATAATGCCGAGAAGGGTACCAGAGACATTTGAATAATGTTGTGTTAAAGCAAGTGAAGCTCATAAGCAACAGAAAACAACGTTTAGAGAAAGGAAAATGTGCAATGGTGTCAGGGGGAACCTCTTCACCGAGAGTTCACCAAGTCCCATTGGATTCAGAAGCCATTACCCCGCATCTGTATGTTAACAAAGCAGTTGTTCCACTGCTAATTGCTGCTCCAACAAATTGCTTTTTGCAATTACAATTTTATTATCAGATTTATCACTGCAAACTGAAATACATATATTTCAATTTTAGAAAGGCAACAAAATGGTGCAATTACCCACCAGTCTTCCAGAAAGGCAAAAATCAGAGTCTGTAATGCCAAGGCTTTCCAACTTCTTTAGAGGCTGAGCAGGTATCTAGGTACCCGAGTCATTTATTAATGTCTGCTTCAAAAAGGTTGCTTAGATTAGCCTCTTTTAATTGGGTTGCCTGGATAAAATCCAGACAATTTAAGTCTTATCCAGGCATTTAGGTAAACAGCTTGATTTTCAGAAATGCTAACATAAACCCCATATCCATTTCAGTTTGGTAGTCTTGCACATTTGAAGCCAAAAGGTGAACTAATCTTTAAGTAGCACTTCAGTTTTCTTAAAGAGTCCTCTACTATAAGGCTCGACTATCAATGAGGTAACTAGACTTTCAAATTAAAATTAACAGATTTTTAAAACTGAATTCATCACTACTTTAGAAATACGAGACCTGAAGGACCTTTTAGTCCTACTACACTTTTAGTAAGTGTAGATGCCAAAGTTCCTGCAATGGCTCACCATGGCTAGAGAACACTCCTCTAGTTACTATTTATAAATATAGTGACTAATTATAATATAGTGACTATAGAAAGACGATGGATACTGCGTTAACCACAGCAGCAGAGCCAGTTTGGTGTCCTTGGACCGGAGGCTGCACAAGCCTTTCTCCAGTTCATGTAAGTGCTGTGGTTTGCAAGGAGCCATGAGGAAGACAGTGTAAGAGCTGTGCTGGACAAGAACACAGCCAACTTTGCTGCACTGCTGTACATAGATACTTGAGACTGTGAGGGATAAAACAAAAAGGAGACTAAAGCATTAGGCAGCAAAAAGAATGAACTTGGCAGCTTCATAAACTCAGACACATGGTTTTGGGAGTATAACATATTTAACAATCTGAGGTGGTCTCAGAAGGAGAGGAGAAGGAAATTTCTAAGATATCTATTTTTCTACTGCACAAAAGAAATTGTGCTTTATAAACATGTCCTAGCTTGCAGAGATGGCAAAGAAAATTCATGTAATACAGGGGATTCGTACCAAGCATTCTGTTTCTTTGTTGTGTACTGCAGGTATTTTCCTAAATATTGCCATCAGGCCCTAAAATTGTGTCTTCTCTGGGCTGAATGGGAAACAATATTTTCTCTTCAGAGGAAAGTCAAATGACTACCACAAAAATAAAGCATTTATCATCCTTGCAGAAAGATCTGAAAAACAATATCCAGTTCAGAAGTGGGGTGCAAACAAAATGAATTTCAAGGACACATCGGATTCTCACTACTCTTTACAGCAAACATCCCTCTGAGAGGGCAAAAGCAACCACTGACAATACTACTCTATTTTCTCTACTGCTACTAGAACTACAGTAAGCCAGTGCCACACAACTGCCCTTCTACCGTCAGTAGATTAAGAAAGATTTTGTATTTAGAAAAGTAGAATCACTTAGGACCTCTAGGATCATTGAGTTCAACCATTAACCCAGCACTGCCAAGCCTACCACTAATCTATGTCCCCAAGTATCACACCTACGTGTCAAATAAAAGCAGAAATGTTAATCTTCATATTAATTGCTTTTTTCTTATTCTTTTCATGAACATAGAACACATTTTGTATTTTAACATTTCAAAACACTCAGTTTTCTAAAAAGGTTAGGCTAGCTTTTTAGAAGCTGGAAATAACTCTGACAGCGAATTTATAACAGGAGAAATAACTGCTTTAAATACAAACAGGGCAATAACCATCCATCTATCAAGCATCAGCTTAGAGTAATGGATTAGAGAGAAGAGCCACTTTAGTTAATCAGGTTGGACTTTGTAATACTTCTGTGTTCCATAAATAATATTCTAACAGGAGCTTTACTGTTGTAGACCACTTTGAGCAAATGGTGGAAATGAGTCTGCCCTTTTCCAGAAAGTATCAAATGAGAAGACACACTGATGGCTAACTCTGCCCTTTGAAGCAAACTATTAGAAAATTAATCTTGTTGAAGATGACCTGAACCAGCCCTAGGAAAAACCTAGCAGCTTCAAAATCACATACTGACAGTCTGAAATAGCAAGGCTAAAAGGGGTAAGTCATAGACATGCAAATGTGGTTATTTTCTCTGCTTAGAAAAAAGGAAAAAAAAAACCCACATCAAAACTTTCAAGGTCTCAGGGACAATGACTTGGAAACACAACATTCACCAAGGAACTTTGCTGGAGACTGCAAGAGATATGACTAAGTGGTCATATAAGAACAGCATGCTGAGGTCCTTTTATATATTTGTTTTCACCATAATTGCCTCATAATTGCATCACATTGAAGTATGGCGAGGCTGACAATTTCCTAGACACTCTAGAAAGTAAGTTTTCCTGAACAGGTAAAACCTATGACCCCCTAGGAACATTTTCTTGGGCTTCCTTTAGGAAACCCATCAATAAAGTAACAAAATTAAAATGGCGAATCCATCTTGGGCAGAGGAATCCAGAAAGCTTGGAAACAACATGTAGTCCTGACACCTTGAAGTGTGTCCTTGAGGAAGAAGGGAGCCTGTTGCAAAGACCAGAACGTCAGTGTCACTCAATGAGATGTGTCCTGCCAAAGAGGCATTCCCCTGATGGATAGCTACTACAGCACTGAAGGCTGTAGGCTATTAGTAAGCAGCACATCGTGCAAGACAAAATTTTGTCTGAAGTGATTTGGCAAATTTCTACTGTTACAGAATGTGGTAATGGAATGTAATGGCTACATATATCAGATCGGGTCTCAGTCATTAAGATCTCATTTCTAGGGAATAAAACACAATAAATTGAGTAGTCTTTCATCTACATAAAAGGCAAGGGTAAACACTGAGGTGATTCTGCCAAGATTTACATCTGTGCTTCCAGGAAATCAAGGTATTTTTGGTTTGATGCTTAAGGTTAACCATCAATCTTATGTGGCTATTCATGTATCATCTTTCATCTTGAAGTATTCTATAGCACTTACAAAATAATATACAAATCAGAATCCCTGCTCATACGAGCATTCATTTCTACTCTTCACATTTTAAGAGCTCCTAGCACATGCAACAGATAAGTAATGGGCAGAAGCAATCTGATGTTTTAAGGCAAAAACAATTCAATTTCTGCCACTGGCACTATTAAATAAACATACAGACATCCAAGCTCCTCCACTAACAGGCAAATGAAACTTCATCTGGCTCTTGGGTTTCTGCAGTTTTCTTTCTCTTGCTTGAACTGCAGGCTATAATCAAAATGGAAACAGAGATTAGGCATAAATGAAAAGACAATCCTTGATGAAAGAGTAGGGTGAACATATATATTCCTGCATGTTGAACATTAGCCACTGCCAAAGAAAAATGACAGCTACTCTGACAGATCTATTATGAAAGCAACTGAGGTTGCATGGAAAAGCCCACAATGGAAGGTAAGAACTTCCAATAATAAAGCAGGATCAAAAAAAACCCCAATCCCTTTCCTCCATGCAACTGGTTCCTAGTTCAAGAACTAATGCTTTTGTGATCTCTATTGGGAGTGAGCCTCAAGGACGCTAAATATCTAGAGCCAAAAGCCATGAGGGTGTATATATTTTATAATAAACGAGTCCTGCATTCCAAAGTGTGTACATTTTTAATTTAAGTAACCCATATAATGAAATCCTTCATTATTTTTTCCTCTCAGTTTACCTGCTTTGCTGGATATTATCTCCTTCAAATAATTTTTAAGACAGTAACACGGTTATTTGAAATGAGTGGTAGACTGAGAGTAATCTGGTATTATACTTCCAACAATGCCTAGTGCTGCGTGCTTCCTATGGAGATGCAATGCACGTGCAGATGAAGCACTTGTCTCCATGGAGGAAAATAGTGGTTTTAACTTTATATAAGAAAAATGGAATTATTTTCCATGCTAAAGCATAAAACCTGGTATCATTTATAATTTTTATCTTATCAAGTGTAACAGGGATAGTAACAACAAATAGCTGCTTTTTTTTTGCTTTCTTTTCTTTTCTTTTCTTTTCCTCTTTTTTCTTTTCTTTTCTTTTCTTTTCTTTTCTTTTTTTCTTTTCTTTTCTTTTCTTCTCTTTTCTTTTCTTTTCTTTTCTTTTCTTTTCTTTTCTTTTCTTTTCTTTTCTTTTCTTTTCTTTTCTTTTCTTTTCTTTTCTTTTCTTTTCTTTTCTTTTCCCCCCTCAAATGGTTTCACTTCACATCACCAGAATTTGCGAACAAGGGAAACTCTGATACATTAGGGATGTATGAGAGGATACACAAGCTCTTGAGCTGAAGGAGAATGACACAATCCCTCCTAATCCAAACATAAAAATCATAAAAATCCTTTTAAGTGTAGGCCAGTCACTTGGTTAATTTGGGGACACTGACAACATAATATTTGTTCTTTGAGCTCCAAGTCTTCAGATTTGCTTTCTTTTTCCTTTAAAATATCCCCTTTCCTTGTGGAGACTCTGTTTATTACTCACTAGGGCTGGATCCCACTAAAAGACTTCTAGGATCAAAATGCAGCCGTCGTATGAAACTGGCCCATATAATTATAATATGTGATGAGAGGACAATGTTCTGAACAGCCCCACATAATTATATGCGATGAGAGGATAATGTTCTGGACATTCTTAACCCCAGGAGTGCCATTTCTGCTCTTTGAAACAGAATTACAAAGAGAAGAGGACATTGCATTTTACATTCCCTTTTGCATTACACATCACCAAATTTACTTATCAGAGGGATTACGAATGTTTCAAAAAGGAAAAAAGTAACCTTGGCTGTTTGAGTGAACAAAATCTGCACATTTTCTCCTTTAAAATCAGTTAGAGAGCTTCTCATATTTATTCTTTCAGGCTTTAGGCAAGTGATATTCAAAAAACCTGAAGATTTCATTATGATTTCTTGTATTTTCAGTAATGGTATGATGGAGATTAACCTCCAGGTTACAGTGAAAGCTTTCATGCCTTCTGTTTGCCATGACTACAACTACTCTCCAGCTGCACACGACTATTCCCTTAAATGAAACTGAAAAGTTCACACAAAAGTCTTATCATGCTAAGTCAGACCATACCATACTAAGCCATGCTTAACCTCCAGACAGACACACAGCCAGCAAAGCCAGTGCAATCAAAATCACTGCACTTTATGGGAGATTTATCACTGAGGAACTGTGCGCATGCACTGACCCTGCCACAAATGCAAAGGAAATCAGGCAAACTTTAAACTACCCTCGTGGTGATTTTCGCATTGTCATCAGTCAGGAGCATCTGATGTCCACCACCAGGATCTGCTGATGAGAGCAATTCCTTAAGCACAGCAGCTCCAGTATTGACATCTATCCATATTGTCCTGCTCCAAGTGCTGGCAAGAGTTGTCAAGGAAGGTGTCATTGCAGTGGGCAAGGACAAGTTAAACAAGAGACTTTTCAGACAGAAAATCCCCAAACCCAATATGTAGGCTGCATAAAGAGGCCAAAGTAAACAACAATTAGGAAACTTGTGATATCAGTGTACTTTGTTTAAGCAGAGAGAGAAAAAATATTCTTGAACTAGTGAAGACAAGAGGACTCCAAAATTTAATTGTGGTTTACTAGAGGCAGTTCTGTGATCCTGAAATAGGAAATAACATCTCCGGACTTGGATTGCAGGTCTCTGCACTGCACAATAAGATATAAATAAAAGAGACTTAAATCACCCCTTCTAATCATGATTTAAATCAGCAAGCAGGAAACATTAATTTAATTAATCAATTCTAATCTTGCTTTGCAGCTGTACTTTTTAGTTATTTCCCTAAAGTAAGTTTCAGTCCAATGGTCGGTAATCATTAAAACACACTGAATTGTAACTAAACTGTAACTGTACACTAAATTGGAAACCTTTTTTTAACCATGACAGTACATTAAATATGCATACACTTTAGAGAAGTTCTATGCTTTCCTACGGTATATTTGTGATTTTCTTGTTCTAGATTACTTTTATAACTGTATTTTATATTTTGTATTTTATTCCTGCATCAAATTGCCTTGGGAGACTAACTAGAATTAAATTACAAAGTTCATAAATAATATTTTTAAAATTAGGTATTACTTACTATGAAATGATAGATTAAGTATAGAAAAAATATAATACCAGCTGATTTCTTAAATTAATGAAATGCTACTCAGACAACTGAACTGCTGATTTCTAGTCATTATGTGAAAACTAGAGATTTTGTGAACTTCCCACTGCCTGATCAAGAGGTTCATCAAAAGTTTTGGTAGTTTTGGGATGGATGAACTAATTTGGTTTTCTAATAAATTTATGCACGAATCACTATTTCAAAAGGTCTGCTGCCACACAAATATCCCTGGATTGCTCTAGGAGACAGTAAGAAGAAACTGGCAGTGACATTACGGTATAAAACAGATCCATTATTCCAGAAACAGTTGTCCTTTTTTGATTGTGCTTCTACATAAGGCATAGATAAGATACTGGCTCTTAGGCATTTGTAAAGAGGGATGTTAAAGAAGATCACATAAATTTATTACTCATCTCACAAAAAGCTGGCTGGATCCATACAGTATTGAATATCACTATATCAGTTTCATGGATTATAAATAGATTGGGATCACGCTGAACATTAGAGTGACACCATGTATAAAGTATATTACTCACACAAATTTATTCTTGCTTGCACTCAATGTATCTTTGTTCCAAGACAGCCTCAGCCAGGAACAAGTACCTCACCAACACAGGCAAGATGCAGCCCGAGGGACCCTCCCAGCCTCCTCCACTGTGCAGCAAAGGGCTGTGCTGAGGCAGAAAACACCCTCCCAATGGCCAGACAGCAAATGCACCAACACGCAAATGCAGCCGTTTAAAATGCAAATGTCATTAATTTTAATTAATGATGCACCATACTTCAGTTTGAATATTTACCATTTGAGCTCAACTTACTTAGTATTTTATGCCCCTGCTCTCAGCAAATACAAGCAGTGAAACATGTGAAGGGGCACGAAGGTTACACAGGCTTGCTTAATACGTGCTACTGAACAAATGTGACATAATTATTACTACCAAAAGAATTAACTACTTTACTATGGAAAAAAAAAAAAAAAACCCATTNCAGGCTTGCTTAATACGTGCTACTGAACAAATGTGACATAATTATTACTACCAAAAGAATTAACTACTTTACTATGAAAAAAAAAAAAAAAGCCCATTTTCTTTGACACATTAGTTTTATATTGGAAATTTCAAGTGCTTTTTTTTTCCTCCCATATGTATGCATAAGGTTTTTACTGCATTATGCGATGGGGGAGGATTCAAAACAGCTCTACAGTCCTTTGTGAGAGAAGATACAAACTGCTCCTCATCTTCAGCTTCTGCAGAGAAAATGACTGATGTGAGGAAAACAACAACAACGTAACAAAGGAATTTAACAATTTCATGTTTCATGAAAGATGGATTCTCCTCCAAGTTTGGAACTCTGCTGCAAGAAACACAACGATACAAAATAAAGCGCAGTAGCAGAGCATCACCTTAAAATAAAGATTTCACATAGTTCTCTGCCTTCTAATGTATTCATTAAGTGTGTGCAGAAGCAATGCAATCAGAAGCAGTCTCTGGGGCTTTTAAACATGATCCCATGGTGAAAAGGCTCTTTGGAGAATGCAACACATTGTGCTCAGGAACACATTTCATAATTATAACAGCAGAATATCATAATTGTACACATTCTGAAAGGCAGTGATAACTGCCACCTCTCATTCTGGAGTGGGACTACTTGACTTTTTTAATTGTGCTGGATTTAAACCTCTGTGTGGGTTGCAAACCATAAACCACAAGGGACATGGTAGGATGCTGGAACAAGGCTGCTGCTTTCAGGATTTTAATGTCATCACCTTGTTTATTTTCAGCTCAAAATAATGTGGTCAAATAAAACAGAAGGTTTGGTTCTGCTAATTCAAAAGCCACTCTTAGGATGGAAGTTCTGAGTTTTAATAAAGGAAAATATTCAAGTTACACTTCTCTTCAGTCATTAACTATACTTAGCAATGTTCTATCTGCACTTTCTATAGAACACTGCATTATTAAATGAAAAGAATTGTATTTATAATATAAAGTACTAGCAATATGGAGGGCTTTTTGTGCACATTTAGAATTATGTATCTACAGATTCTAAAAACAAAATAAAATACTACATGAGACAGAAATCTGCCAAAGCATATATTACTCTCATTTTTTCCCAGGCACTTGCCAATTTTTCTTTTTACCTTAAGAAAAAGATATGTATAATAAGGTTCACACACGCGCGCACACACACATATATAAAAATACATATAATACATATATCTGGTGAGGCCATATCTTGAATGGGTGCTCAATTCAGTCCTGGGCTCCTCAGTACAAGAAAGACATTGAGGTGCTGGAGGGGAGGGAAGGGCAACAGAGTAGGGGTAGGGTCTGGAGCAAAGTCTGATGAGGAGCTGCTGAGAGAGACGGGGATGTTTCTCCTCCTGTATAAAAGGTGGCTGAGGAGGGACCTCACTGTTTCTTNTCAATTCAGTCCTGGGCTCCTCAGTACAAGAAAGACATTGACGTGCTGGAGTGGAGGGAAGGGCAACAGAGTAGGGGTAGGGTCTGGAGCAAAGTCTGATGAGGAGCTGCTGAGGGAGACGGGGATGTTTCTCCTCCTGTATAAAAGGTGGCTGAGGAGGGACCTCACTGTTTCTTCATATCCCTGAAAGGAGGCTGTAGCCAGATGTGGGCCAGACTCTTCTCCAAAGTAACAAGCAATAGCAAATTGCCCTCAAGTTGCTCTCCCATGCCAGAAAAGCAAGTGATGCCCATTACAGTCGCTCACCACTTGATGACCAACACCAAGCTCGTTCGTAAGTACTGGTCAGCACCTACTGGCCAACTCTCCCCAGTTTATAATCTAAGCATGATTATCTGTGGCATGGCCAGTTCAGGCTAGCTCTCCTGGCTGTACTCTTTCCAGCTCTCATGCACCTCCTCGTTGGCAGAGCACGGGACACTGCAAGTCCTTGACTTAGGGTAAACACTCAGGAGCTTAAACATCAATGTGTAATCAACACTATTCTTATACTAAATCCAAAACACAGCACTGTACCAGCTAATAAGATGAAAACTGACTCTATATCAGCTGAAACCAGGTCCAAAATCAAAGTAAAAAGTGAGACCTTGAGGTCCTGTCTTCCAGCAGATGGGTAAGGCTTAATTCAAAGAACTTCTCTCTGACCTTCACAGCTTTTGAAGCTGATAAATGTATTTTGGGTTGGAGGAGTAGTCTTCTTTAAAAAATAAAAATTAAGAAGTTTATGACACTGAGGCTTGTAGAAAAGATACCAGGCACAACAGTGGGAAAAGCTGTAAATGCCAATTCTGGTTGACTGCCTTTGTGAGTAAATGCATTAGTTAATTTTGGTTCAAATAGTACAATAACATTAGCACAGAAAAAAATGCTGTAGGTGGAAAGACTTCCCTTAAATCAGAACCCAAAGCAAATCTAAAATAATTCCACCATGTAGCTATTTTTTTTCAAAATACCGTCTCAGAGGTGTCTCTGTCTTGCACTGATGTCAACTTTTATTTAAAGAAAAAATAAAGATGCTTAACCTTTGTGTGGATTGCATAGGGAACAAGTAAAGTGATTAAACAGCAAAATACATTGTCTATCTTGTCTTGTACTGAAGAAGTGACTGGAATTCCTAATGAAGTTCAGCACACCTCTCTTACATGCTCAAAATGCCCTACTTTCCTCATGGTGCCGCCTGCACTGGAAATGTCACCCATGCAACCCAGCTTCTTGCACCCAGCACTCTGCACTCCTTTCCAAAAAAACTTATCTACAGCAACAGACATTGCTTTATTCATTTGACTGTTTTTACTGCATCCTTCTCTCCTTTATGCTCATGCAAACTTGAGATGAGAATAATGCACATATTTACTCTGATCACCAGGAGTTGCTGATATTCTCCATGTGCTGGCACCTGGGTAATATTTTGGAAAAGCCTCAGGCAAACTATCTCTTAGATTTAGACTTTCCTTTTATATTGAAGATGTGCCTCTCCTTCAACAGCTCAATAACTGCACTATAAAGTGGTTCTTCAGATGTTGCCTCATAACAATTAGTGAAAGTAAAAATAGAGAACCTAGATAAATGTAAGAAGAGGGATTAAAATAACAACAAATAAAAGGTGTGCTATGCCTTTTCAGTGTATATGGTAGTGAATTCAGAGTATGATGTCTCTTTATCCATATAGAAATAATCCACTATAGTGAGGTCTCACTGACCAATGAATTTTACAAAGCTGTTTCTCACAAAGTACAACAAGAAGGGCTATAATTTATTCTCTAGTGACATTTTGGCACCAGATTACCAGGCTACCTTTAATGTGAAACAATTCTAACCTTTCATCTTACGCTTACAAAAATTCTTTTTTATTCTTTCGCTGGTAACACTAAACTAAATAGTTTTAACATATGATACATCTTTCATGCATGCTGTGTTTTCTGCATTGAATCTCATCTGTATCCAGAGCCCTAGCACTTCAGAACATATTTAGCTGGCTGTGTAAAAGTGATGACCTAGAAAGTTTGCCCTCCAAACCCAGATGGCCACAGAGCTACAGCAGACACTGAAAAAAGGCAGCAAATAGCAAAAGTACTGTGTATGTTGTGACATAATGATCCTTTTGAGTGCCAGCGGTTGGGTCTGATGATCTTAAAGGTCTTTTCCAAGTAAAACAATGCTAGAAGTCTCTGACATAGCTGACTTATCACAAAATCAATGCCTTTTAACAACGAAATGCCTAATTTTCTCTCTTTCAGATTTTGTTACAGAATGTTAAAAAAATGGTCTGTTAACACTAAAACTGATACTGGGTGTTAAAACACTGTCCAGAAATAAGTTGTTATTAATTAAAAGGTTCTAGAAACTGAATTCTCTTTCTGTTATTTGAAATAAAAGAGAGGAAATGCTTTGACACCTCCAAACACACACATGCTATCTCTTTTGCAACAAAGAACAGACCACCTACTTTTTATGACTGCTAGTACAGCTGCAAGGATCTTCACGTCCAGATGTCTTAGCAGAAAAAAACTCTTAAAACATATTTAAAGTGGAGGAAAACACAGTAGGCATGGTGTTTGTGGTGTGTGCATGTGTGGCAAGGCACCCCACTGACAGACACAGCTGCAGCCTGTGCTGTGAACCTCCTTCACCTTGCTGCTGAGACAGTAATCAGGCTCTGCTCCTCTGCAAGGACTTCATGATATTTTGGTCAATGTCAATCCTAGGAAAATGAGAAGTTTGCCCTTTTGTCAAACTTGCCTTGAGAGACATCTTCACCAATTACATCCAGGGGCTGTTCAGAAGAAAGCTTGAACTATACATGTTTTGTACAAGTTATTTGACGGCATAAAAAATGACCAATAACTCAGAGAGCTTCCCTCCCCACAGTTTACCGTCTCTTTATGTCTGGCTAAAAGTACTATGCAAAGCTGCAGTGTTAATCATGAATCCACCTCCTAACAGGCTACTGTGACACTGAAGAAAGCTACCCAACATGTCCTGAAGCTGTGAACTTTGTTCTTTAAAACCCCAGAAGTAATTCTGATTAAGAGGACTATGATGCTGGGACTCTAGACCTAGGAAGTCATTTTAGGTTTTAATAGCATGAAAGGATTGTTCTCAGCATGCCAAGGCAGAGCTGGTGAAAACCACAAAGAACACTGCTCCACTGTTACCAGCACTGCCAGCCTGGAGAATTCAGAAACTGTCCAGTTGCTCTGACCAGAATGAGATTCATAAACAAATGTAAGCAACAAAAGAGACAGGGTGGGCAGATAAGCTGTCTTCTCCATTTGAATGATTTCTGATTACAGTCTCCCAGACCTCACAACATGAAGTTCAGCAGATGTTCCCCATCCCATTTTTCAGGCCCTTCTCCACCACTAACTTCCTTCTGCACCAAAGTGGAGGTGAACTGAGCCTGGGGTGGGTCTCTTACACTGCATCCACTACAAGTTCAGAGTGCTGGTGAGTGCTACCATGCTGTTTATAGATGGTTTGGAAGATAAAAAGCTTCCTCTTGTCTCCCATAATGAACCTTCCCCATCACCAAGTCTTCCCACCCATGCCCCATCCCCATGCCTGTGCATGCAGCCAAAGCTGAGGCACTTGTTATGTCGCATTTCTGAAAATGTTGAACTGTGTTTTCAGGAGCCTGAGGAACAGTAGTTTGTGCAGCGTTTGGCTTTCAGCCTATACCTGCCCCCAGAGCTGAATTTATCCAGGCTCTGCAGTGCCCCTCATGTGCTGACTACGTGGGTGAGCTTTAGCAGGGTATGGTTTAAAATTCTGACACGCACTTCACGTGAGAATGGCAGAAGGTGTATCAATGAAATTGTGTGACTATGGCCCAGAAGTGAAGATGGCAAATATAACATGAAACTATTTTTTATGTTGCTAGAAAGCTACTGTGAGGTGCCTGACAAAGCTCAGGCTGAGATGGAAGACAAGTGCCAAGCAGGACTGCAGTTGTATGTAGCGTGCCTCCTTGGGCTGGAACAGAGATCTCTCCCTGATTAGACAAGTCCCTGCTGGGGAGACCTCAGGGAATTCAGATGAAGGATGAGGCCACCATGATCTGCAAGAGTGTCAGCAGCACAGACTCCTGGAGAAGTCCACAGCCTATTTATACACCGACAGCTGCAGCAGAGGCAGAGCAGGCTGAACAGTTGCAGACTCAGGAAAACCACACAGCCTCATTTCAGGAGATCTTTGTGATATACAGAAGGTACAGTGCTTTTTGTTCACCTTTGAACAAAGAGATTAAACTGATCAATCTGCTCTTAGAAACGGCTAAGTGTTCCTCTTTAAGGACTGCTGAATTGCGAGCACTTACTAGACCCCAGAGCATCTGGGGAGAAAAAAATATTGAGACCCTGATTTAAAAAATGCCTGGCAATTTTATCTGCTTCAATACCCGAGTGGTGTATGTTTGCAGTCGATTAGTCATTACAGATCACTTTTCAGCCCACATGGCAACAGTTGTTTTTTTTTTAAAATCTGAGAACAAGGCAAATCAGTCCTGAATGGTGAAATTGAGCTCTAAGTTTTTGATGTCCTTATAAATATGAAACTGTCTGCTTACTTGTAAAAAATACAGCTATATATATTTAGACTATTATGATAGAAGTTAAAAGTGGTGATTAAAATAGTACTTAAAAACCCTATTAATATTCTTTTAACATAGGAAAAGGAAAAAAATCCCAATACAAGTCCAACTAAAAACCCCACCATTTCCTGTCACTGTATTCCTCTCAGTTTTCAAATCTTATCATTATGTAGTGTCAGAAGAATATTCTTTCTCTGGACATTGTTTTACTGTGTTCTGACAGACAATTTAAGTAATAACCAGATTTGCTATGTAAATGAAACCTTGGTAAGTCTCATAACCATTCTTTTTCTCTGTAACCTCTTCAAAAAGATGGATGCTCCATTTTACATTTTTCATTATTGCACCAAATCACAGGAGGTTGAAAAGGTTAAAGATGTTTAATTGTTACTAGATGATAATCAGTCAGAAATTATATCCTAGCATGTTGCTGGCTGGCAAAGATGTTGTATTTTCAGACACATCCCTCCTAATTCTTCCTTTCCCTTTGGAATTTATCACTGAAATGCATTTATCTGTCTCACGTGACACATACAGTCAGGAATCAATCTGAAAAGCCAAATCTGAAAGCTCCTTGCCATTTCTCATTTTCTGTGACCAAATAAGGGAAGAAACCTGCATGACATTGGTGGCAGAGAGCAGCTTTTCTATTTACATCATTTATACTATGACAGCCCTTGAAGCCCTAAATGTGGACCAAGACTAATTGCTCCAGACTCAGGACAAGCAAAAAATGAAAACAAGTCGGATGCCAAAAAATATATATAATTTCACATGTCTCACTCCTCTCTCTTTACTCAAAGCATTGCTAAACTGAGTCTAGAGGGGAAAATGAAGGGAGGGTAAAGAGATTTCTTGTGTTGTCCTGTGATGCCCAGAAGTGGTGAGAGGCAGCAGATGGAAGGAAGGCAATAGAGATGAAGTTTTGGCAATTCCTACCCCAAAATCTCTCCCTCCTTTTTATCTTCTCCATGTCTGGAGCCACAGATCCTAGCTCCCATACTTTCAGTAGGTTTCAAATCAGCTAAGTTCTTTTTCTAGTACCTTCAAAGACCCACACCCTCCAGCTGAAGTCAGAACGGGAAAAATCTGCCCTCTCTGTGCTTTCATAACAGAGGCATTCTGAAGAGGTTTTTTATGTTTCTAGTTTATATATGCTTTAATGCAACTGGAGAATTGAACAGTATATTAGTATTTCTTATATAGAACAAGTCTGTATCTTATTGGAAATGTTTAATGGATTGGTTAATGCATTTTTGAAAGGTATTTAAATGCTGTGGCATTAAGGATGAATGTAAAAATCTGAATACAGAACAAACTGTGAGATGCTACAGTACAGACACTACAGTAATTCAGGCACCAATTTAAGTGGTAAATGGTATTTTTTGATAACCTTACATCTGCCTTTGCTAACAAAAAAAAGGAGATAATAGGCACAAGAGCACAACAGCCTTGAAAGCGGCAAAATATATAAAAGGTCACATAACTGGATGAAAAAAGGATGTTTTGAAATTTTCTTTTCTCCAGATACTGAGCAATACTGCAGCATCTGCAAAACTTTCTGTGACTGGGCATGAGCTCAGGTCCTTGGGCAGACTGGCAGCGGCACAGACAGAGGAAAGCCTGGGAGCTGGCACAGCACCCAGACAGCACATCCCTATGGAGAGCAGGAGCTGCCTCAGAGGTGGCAGTTCACCTGCCAGTACCAGGAAACGTGTCCTGTGGTTTGGGCCCTGGGGAGGCAGTGAAATCCCCATGTTCCCTCTAAAAACAGGGAAAATGACTGGTTGTCTCAAACCGCAACAGCTCTTTCTGGTGTTGAAGCCTATGGCAGCAGGTATTGCCTCCTTCTCAAAAGCCAGCAGACCAAGCTGCAAGAGGTGATCACCACCTGAGAGCAAAGTCACAGTGAAACTTGTGAAAGCAATCATGAAAATCTGTATCTGGAGTCAGGTGCAGGGATAACAAAAATAGTATCAAAGCAGCCTCTTGGCATGGAGCAATATAAAAGCAGGCAACGGTGGAAACCAGAGGAGAAGCACAAACGCCCTGAGGCAAATCCCCTTGTCCCAAACCAGAGAGCTCTAAATGCAAAGTTCTCAGTGAGAACAGGGGATGGGTGAGAACAACCTGTGTAGCTGTGTCTTGCCACCGAGTTGGACACTGGAAGATGACCATGCTGCACTTTGAGCTCCCCAAAAGCTGCTGAAGATGGAGTAGCAGCAATGCCACGTGTGACTTTGACCCTGGGATTTGACTTTGCTGATGGAGAACATTTCCACTGAATGCAGATTGTGTTTCCAAGAAAGCCAGTGCTGCAGCGTACTACATCCTTCTAAACAGTATTATTAAACGACCATAATAATCACCCTGCTCTTCAATCCAAGGTCTCAAAGCACATTACAGGCAGTAATGAAATAACTCACACAAGAGCACTGTGAGGAAGATGGGGATCATTACTGCTGCTGCTCACAGTCATAAAGTCGTGCTTTCAGACACAGAATTTCATTGCGAGGACCAAGCGCAGGAGTGTCACCACATACTTCACTGCCAGTTATGGGTCCTGTCAAGGATGTGTCATTGCTTTCCTGATGCTCCGTATTTTAGCCAAAGTCTTGAGACTCTTGGTAATTACAAGAGACTCAGCTTTCATTTACTAGAAACAAAATGAAAACAATTCCCAGAAAAAAGCTGTATTTGTGGATCTGAAGTTTGAAATCTGTTCAGTCTGCCCTAAACCAGAAGGCAAATGAAAACAACAAAAATGTATTTTCTTTCTGAGCTCCTTATACTCCCATTCCCTTAGGGGCTGCAATTCCTTCTTGGGGGCTGAGTCAGGCTTTCTGTCTGTGTGTGGACACCAGCTTTGCACCTTGCTGGTGGGAAATCAGCTGGCTGGGGCAAAGTCCTGACCTCTGTGCAAGGGAAGCTGCTCCAAGAGACACTTCCAGATTATGCATGAGCCTTATGGCAAAGCTAAGGAGGGAATCCAGGTCTTAATTACCCCACATTTTAGGTTAACAAGGAATTGTTAATACACAAGTGAGTGAACTGTCAGCCTGCTAGAACAAACACTGCAACATCTCGTTCCGACTTGTAGCTGAAGTTCAGAGCAGCCAAGTTCTAACTTGTGACTCTCCCCCCCTTTTCCTTCATCAACTAAAGCAAACCCCTCACCCATGATAGCTTGTTTTCCAAAAAGACAACTCCCTACGATTTATTACATTGGCTTCCGTGCCATTAGGGAAGTTTTGCCAGTGGGTAAGGAAGCCAGCACCATCCTGTTTGCGGGACAGAGGCCATGAACTGGATGGGAGAGCACCAAGGGACAGCAGGGACAACAGTGCATGCCACTTTGGTGAGCAAACATGATTGTAGGGCTTAGGTGATGGTTCACACTGGACCTCTGCTGTGCTACCCAACACTGCTCATCATCCACAGCTGACAAACCCACACTGGTTGGGCTCACAATGTGCATGAATCAAAGTGATCAATGCGATCAATGGAAGCAGAGCAGAAACAAATTGGAATTTCTAAGAGCATCTGCTGTACATACTGGAAATATCAGAACTCGGGTCTTCATAATTTTTTTTTTTCTTTCAATATATACTGTGATGTTTAGAAATCTTACATCTGTCTAGGTTCCTTATCCCAAAGACACTTTCTACATATTTGGAGACACCACCAATTTTCCATCTTTTGACTGCAAAGGAAACATTAAAGGGAATAACGACCCCCAAGCCAAGAACCTTCCATCTCTAGCCTTAAAAACAGCGGGGTAATTTGTCCTTGAATAAGGGGGGATAGCCATGGTGGGTGACAAATGGCTAAGCCATATGCATTCGCTTCCTATCTACAACAAAAAGAAATTAAGCATCTATCAGCTTACTGTGGGAGTCAGCGCCACAAGCAATAATTTTTGTGAACAATAACCTGGCACACCTTATTTGCTGCATTGGCAGCTGCTGCTGCTCATGTTGAGAAAGTCCTCAGAGCTAATTCATACCCACCTCTACACCTGACTCTGTTTTTTCCTTCTTGTTTCAGACTCGAGCAGGGAGGACTCTGGAAGTCACGTTTAGACTGTGACCACAAATGGCTTTATGGAGGCAGAACAGCCTGCATTTTTCTACACATAAGTCAATGACAATATGGCACCAATTAAATCAGTGCTTCTTTTCCTCTCTGCATTAAAAATGATAATGTTGTTAATTAATTAATAATTGGATTAATGCATAGAAGTACCTGCACAGGGAGAAATTACTCGGGAGTAAAGGGTTTTTTATTCCAGCAGAGAAAAGTACAATGAAATCTAACAGTGGAGAGAAAAGCAGACAAATTCAACAAAAAATAAACGAGACATTTCAAACAATACAAGAGATAAGCATCAGGGGAGGGGAAAAAAAGGTCTTGTAGTCTTTAAGTCAGTATCTTCCTGGAATACAGGTTTTAGTCAAACACCAGTTAGACATCTCAGTGTAGGAGTAATTAGGTGATTTTCTACCTTGTCTAGCATGAAGGGGTCAGAGCAGGTGATATAATACTCCTCTGACCTAAAGCCTATGAATCTGTTTATTCATTGTCCTATAACACTGAAAAAACTCCGCAAAAACTCTGCTTCCATCTCTTATCCAGAAAATACCACAAGCAGGAAAAGTAGAGGAGCTCCCATGCACTATGCTGAGAGGTCTAGGAAAAAAATCTCATTCAACCACAAATAAATACACAGAATTAACAGCATTACAATAGTGAATAGAACAATAGCATGAAAATTAGTAATACAATATATTAAAAAAAAAGGAAAATAACTGTCTTAAGCTATTTATTTTTTCCTAAAGTCAAAGTCATTACTTAAATCCAGTAAACTTTTGAGTGGTAGAGTTGTCAAATTTTTTTCTATGTTAAATTATAATCCCTTTAAATGGAGGAGGTACATATGGGGGGAAGGGGTATTTCATACTCATGACATGATTTATGGTCAATATGCTGAAAGGCCACAGAAATCAACTCCAACTGTTACCTTAGATGAGAATTTGTCTCTAATAATTTCAAATGAACCTGGCTAAATATATTTTCTCATTTCACACTCAGACAATCACTAAGGGTTCAATCCCACACCCATCTGCAGCAATGGCAAGAATCCCACTGACTTCACTGAGAGCAGGATGAAACTCATTCTTTGAAGGTGTTAAATTTATAGCCCTTTTTTTTCCAAAATATTCGTGAGATAAAAGAGTGGGGTTTTTTTGTTGTTGTTTTGTTTTGTTTGTTTTTAATTATTAAATTAACAGAGAAAATTAAGTTGGAGATTCTACACCAGCTCTGATGGACACAGCCTGGTGCATGTGCCACGTGCACAGCACCAAAGCATTCAACCCAAGGAGCCGTGTGAGGAGACCACACCAAAATCAGGGAAGAATGTATTTGCAAAGGCATCTAAAATGGATTCTCAAAAGTCACTTCTAAAAATCATTTCCAGGCATTTTTGGTGATTTCACCTGGGGTCGGTGTGTCATCTATCCTACAAATCAGTTTTGACCAAATGAAAGATTGCAACACAACTCAAAGAGGGGAAAGGATAAACTAAAATAATAAGATCGGACTGTTATTCATTTAGAGTACTTTCACATCCTGACAGTCCCACAATTTCTGGGAAAGATTTATCTTGCCCTAACAAAATCACTTCTCAAGTGCCATGACTCAAGTGGACCTCTAGCAAAGGCAGGGCTGTGGACTGGGAGCCAGGCAGGAGTCAGCACCCTGCCTTTCACACCACCAACACCACGGACACAGGGATGCAGGGGGGATGTCTCTCTTTGGAGGCTGGGAAAAGTGATCCTGCAGTGATTCTGAAACCACAACAGCATGTAAAAACTACCAAATCTGAACAATTCAGTCTTAACTTCGGAAAAAAGAAGTACATGTAATTTTCAATTGGCATACAATGAATGTTTTTGGCAGAGACCCACTTATGAAGGGCACTTCATGGACTCTAGAAATAATTTCTAAGGCATTCATGGTTTTATTTATACCTTTTCTCTTTTTAAAGGTAACTGAATATTCAAGTGCACGCTTGTATTTTAAGTGTGATTTCTAATTACATGCACAATTGCTAATCCATCTGTTTACTACATACTGTAAATGCCTGTCATTCTATATGCTTGAATAATTATTGAAAATTAAATATTGTAAACAATCAAATTAATTTCTCTCAGCATACCAAATTGCAAGAAGGCTGCAAGATGATAAACTATGACATGCCCCCAGAAATGGAACAAGTCACTCCTACCCCACACCTCGCTGAATGTGCTTATTGATGTTTTGTAATAGACAGGAAACTTTTTAATCCAAAAAAATTTGACAACAGTCTGAAAAGCTCCATTATACTTTGCTATCAGTGAGAGAGTGTTTTAAAAGGAATATGGTCTGCTATGTTTCAAGTTGTAACAGAACAAGAAAATCATCTTTCTTATGTGCGGCAAGTTGGTGCTAATGTTTTCTTATTTTTATCCTGTTAAAGTCAATATAAGAATATATATAACAAATTTTTTCTTTTCTTGATTTATTTATAACATTTCACAGCAATAAGGGTATTCAAGAAGCCCAGAGGAGAAAAACATGGGACAACATGGTAATTGAATATATATTATCCATTCCCAGAAGAGACATGGCATCTCCTAGCTTTTTGTGCAAAATAGAGCTGTGCCATAAAGTCCCTGTACTGCTATGGTAGTTTTTGGCTTAAATTGTGCTCATTATGCATTAATAGGTTTTTAGTCCAGATGAGATCATCTGTTTTGTGCTCCTGGATAATAAAGGTCAGGGAATTTCACTGCTTGGCCTCTGTGTCTGGACCATAACCTTGGAATAGCACTTTTACAGCTCCAACTATCTTGAGCCAGAAAAATAGGACTCTTTTTAGTCTGAATGTCTCTAACTTCACTGTCTTTTATGACTTTTATCTGTTAGATGAAAGAAAACCTTTGTCAGAAATCCTGTCTCCATGCAGGCACACACAAACTATGAAGCCACACCTCTTCAATTTTTCTTGACAAATTACACAGACTGAAATTCTTCAGTTCCCCATGGTATGGCAGTGCAAATTTTAGGTTTAAAAAAGGGCACTTGAGAACCCCAGTGAGGTGATCCTTTTAAGTAGATGGATTGACACAGGATCTAGTTATGCTTGAAAAGAAACAAGAATCTTGCTCTGAATTTCTGTCATTTAACGGAGTCCCTCTGCCCACACAGGTAGACAGGTGAAGAAAACGTAGGATTTTAACTCTGGTACATATCATCATTACCAATGAGAAATCAAGTATTCAGAGACCTTACTGGATCCTACCTGTAGACAAAAAATGCCTCTATAATCCCAAACGCCTGGATCTCCAGGGTGGGAGGAAGGGATGGGGATGCTTCTTTAGGAATTTTATTTTTTAACTGTGGTGAGAACAGCAGCCAGCTTTTCCACACTATAAAGGAATTTCACCTTTCAGGACCAGAGCTGGACACCAAGTTTGAAAACTTCAGCTTTTTCAGGAGACTCTGCCCTCATGTGCCACTCAAAGGGCAGTTAAGCCCTTCTCTTTTAAGACTGCCACTCTTTTCTCATGAAAACAGAGAAGGATAACAAGGAAAAAGACTTCTAAACTTACACACATTACAATAAAGAAAAAAACAATCCACTTTGAATGTTTTTTTTTCTGAAAAATCTTTTGATTAAAAAAAAGGCAAAAAACCCCAAACATAACATAAACAAAAAAGAAAGAAAGAAAGAAAAAAAAAGCCAAGACTGAAGCACCACCAGAACCAAGCCTTTGCAATTTGCGTTACATTTTGGAATAAAAATAATAAAAAATTGTATCTATATATACACTCACCTCAGAGAGAGGGAGGGAAATCTTTCCATAGATACAGATGCAGAACATATATATATATGCTGCATCCTGTTTGGAGCCAATCCCTTGCAGCCCCTCCCCGCGAGCTCTGCCAGAGGCTGGGAGCTGCTGCCCCAGGACGGAGCCCGTGGCACACGCGGGCACGCCGGCACCTCGCCAGCCCGCATTCAAAGTGCCCACTGCTCCGTTTGCTGAAAGCCTGGTCCCCACTCCTCCACACACCGAGAGTGCCCAGCAACAAACTTAGCACTGATCCACACCGCCTTGGTTTTTCTGACGCATCTCCATCTGCTTTTCCCCATCTGTTGTCTCAGGCTCCCCCTAAACTGAGAGCTTTTTCGGTGCAGCAACCATCTTTTACTCCACTTCTCCTGCCAAGCACGGCAGGGTGCTGCCTCGCGGCTGCAGCTACAAAGGTGCCACAATATTGCAAATAAATATTTAAAAAAAGAAGTCACCGTTTCAGCTTACCAAAAGGCAGCACAGGTTTTGCTTTTCCTGACTGAGTTCTTAGCTATGAACTATTTTTAATCATTCAATAACTGAAAAGCACCGAAGAAAATTCACTAAATCCACACAGTTGTGCAAAAAAAAGCAAACCAGAAACAAAAACACAAAACCAAACCCAACCTGAACCCCCATAACCCTTCTTACTTTTCTTGCAGGACTCAATGTGCAGAAATTAAGGTATCTTGAGTACATGACCCTGGGTTGGTTTTTTTTTTTTACCCAAAGGGACTATCAGAGGTGGGGGTGAGCATTCATGATGACAAAAGCCAAGTCCATACACACAGATGGGTGGAAGAGTTTTGGACATGCACTGTTTTCTATGTCATGCAGCTGTCTTTATACAGTCCCTTCAATAAAATGTGTATTATATTCTTCGTGTTTTCATCTCCTTTCCTCATGTTTGTTTATAAGCAAAAATAATTTCTCTCTACATAGGAATCTTTTCTTCTCTGAAATGTCTGTCTTCCCATTAAATCTTAATTACATTCTCAGTGCTGCACTTCTGCTATTAATAAGGCAGCCTGGTAAAGAGGTTAGGCTAAAGCCTTGAGGAGTGTTTGTAAAATCCCACCTATTTTGCACAATGACTTCAAGCAGAAAGTAGAGACAGAAGTTTTGGAGGAGGAGAGGAAACATTCTCCTGCAGGCTGAATACAACGAAAAGTCCTTGAGATCCTCCCTGCTCAACATCAGGTTGCAGAAGGAGATATGCACCAACAGATTAGAGCAGAGATTGGGAGTGGGGCATGAAGCCTCCCCAGTGCAGCTGACCAAACAAGGACTGTATCCAAATCCTGCCTATTTGCTTCTCTGATGCTGAGCTGTGCATCCTTCTTAAAGGGCTCTGTCCTCTGCAAGTGAATCCAACCCAAGCCCAGGGGTTTTCACACATACAAATGCAGGGCATGGACATATTATTGAGTCAAAGCTGCAGCTCACCTAAGAGACTACTCCAGTTAATTCTCAAGCATGTGTTTGCATTGTTTTTCTTCCCTTTAATGCACAGCATTCCCATAATCAGTTTGGTTTACACTAAGTGTTAGAAGAAAGAAATAAAAAACCTTAGAGAATCCCCTAAGAAATTACAAACTCACATGAAAAATATTTCAGCATCATGCCTAGCTAAGCTGTTAGTATAGTCTAACATTTTTCCATCCATGCAGCTACTTTGGGTAATCTTGTGTGTGTTTATTCTCTGTTTAATTAATCTAATTCACACCTACTCAATAAATTAAATTTAGCAGCAATTATTCCTTGCGTCATTTGCAGTGCATTCCCAGGTCGTGTCTCAAGAACTGCCTCAAACACGGAATAAGGACAAAGAGCAGATTCCTCATCCCTGTTTGCCTCTCCTAAAGGATCTATCTGAGTGGGCTTACAGCATTTCTTCTAAGATTTAAAAAATAATCTAATTCTTCTATTAACAAAAATAACTTCAACATCTTTGAACAATGACAACACTTTTCCATAATAATAACAACTTCTCAAGGATAAGATGATAAAATTCTCAAGTGGCACAAACCACATAATTCAGCTGACGATGTAGCACCACAAGTACTTGTGCTTCTTTAAGCAACTTTTGTTTTAATACTGCACATTTTATTACACAGAGTCTGTGAATAAAATGAAGGTCAAAATACAAGCATATGGTGAATGGAGCAAAATTAATTATAACCAAAATATTCTCTTGCAGAACAGACTTACATTTATCTTTTGGGTATTGTGGCTGCATTAAAAAAAAGTGCATGTGCACTGCTGTTCATACACTGTTGATAAGTTAAAATTCAGGAAATAATACTTAGTTTTCAAACCAAATCCCTTCAAGAGCTGCAAAGCTACTTGCTAATTACCATATAAATAGATTACTGCAGCACAGATTGCTTGCACACAACTCATCTGACACAAACATTAAACTTCTCTTAGAAGGCAACAAACCCACAGCATGTCATGACATTGACTCATATACACAGGAAGCAACGAGGAAACATTCCTGCACAGAAAGTACAAATAAATGTAGTGTCAAGAAAGAAAGAGCATGATTATTGGGGGTAGTGGGAGACTCGAGTGCTCTGGGTGTGCTTCCTTGCTCCATGACACCACTGGCACAAATGCTTAGGCTTGTGCCTGCAGGAGGCTGATGGAGAAGAGGGTTGCTTCATCCACTCAAAAGAAAGAGTCAGCTCTGCCCTTATATGCCCAGGTTCCAACAGAGCCATCTGAGACTCCTTGTCCCAGCACAAACTGTAATCCTTTCTCTCCTGTGGGTAGCCCAGGCTTACTTTTGGGCAAGAGCGGAAGAAAGGCAGGGAAATGGTGGGCTGTCTGGAAAAAGGAAAGGAAATAGATTCTGCCAGGGCTCCAACATGCCCAGGGAAGTTCTGTACACATGGTATGAAACACTGGTGCCAGGGTTGCTTTGTGTTTTGCAGGATGGGATGGGCTGGACACATGCCATAAGGCTTTGCATTACATGTGGCCATTTGCTTTGAAGGCAAATTAAGACCAAATTTTTATTGCTGGCATTGGATGAGTTAGCTGCTTCCTTCACATCAATTCTCTGCTTGTAAAAAATTAAAAATGGTCTTATTCTATCTTACCAAGCAGCATGAAGGACTTAGCTACCACAGGGGGAGAAATCATGTAGGAACAACAACCAAAGAAGTAAGGGCACAGTAGAATCCACATGACAATCCACGTAAAAACAAGGTTACAAGAGCATGGTCCCATGTAAAGAGTGTTTTTTAAAGATTTAACTTCAGAGCTCTTCAAGCTCTGTAGAAAGCTGTGTATAATGAGAAAGCTGTGATTAGGGGGCTCTTCTGATATTTAACCCCCAGATACTGTTTTATTTTTACACATGTATGTCTGCGGTTAAATTAAGCTCTGTGCGTGTAGACATATGGCAGCACGATCTGTACAATTACACAGATAAGGTCACATACTTAACTGGCAACAACACTACTAATTTCAAAGAAGTTGTGTCAGTCTTCCCAGCAAACGAAAAACACTCTCATTAACATAAGGGGAAGGGGAAAGGAGGGGAGAGTAATTTCACAGAAAATAATTATCTTTGGTTCTAACGGCGTAACTGATGGAAACAGTCAAAAAAAGAAAAGGGGGAAAATAACACAATCCACTGTTAAGCTTTATTTTTGAACAGACTAGTTTAGCTGAAGTGTGAGGCCGTGAGACATTGGGGGTTTAAGAGGTGCTGACACAATCTCCTATGTGATGGAAGACAAAGAAAAATTAATAGTTGGTGATTACTGACATCGTTATGGCTTATGCAAACACACCTGCCTTCCCAGTTGCCTTCTCTTTATGTTTCCATTTCCGAGCTTTGTTATTTTTTTTAATACCCACATGCAGTGTAGGTCAATCTAATTCTCCAAACAGGAAATATCACCATTTGTACCAAGGATTGGATGTTACCTAAGAGTAAAGCAGAAATACATTCCTTGCCTCTAACTTCCAGTCCATTATGAGATTTTAGAAATTGCTCACACAAGGTGAAACACTATTCAAGGCATGAAAAGTGCCTGTTCTAAGACAACAGTGTTCACTGCACCTGGGCAAAAGAGGAAAAAGCTGGTTTAATATTGTCTGCTTGGGATTTGCAGCATCCAACATCACAGACACCAGTAGTAACTTTGTTAAGCAAAAGATAAACACAAGTTACTTGACTGATTACACAGCAGTAGGAAATAAAAAGGAAAAAAGAATCCCCTCAGCTACCCCTGTCCCAAGCTTTCACCTCCTCTGGGCTAACATCACAGCTTTACTTTCCTCCCTGGCAGCTCCCTCTCCAGACCCCTGCCCTGAATGAATGCCATGCTCCCAGGCTCCCCACCTCAGCATCCCTAACTAATCAGCACCAAACTAATTCCTCCTGCCAGAGTTCAGACTTGGACCAGAAGCAATTACTGTAACATTGCAGAGACATTTGCTGATGTTATTGTAATAAGGTATGGCAGGATATGACAAGTACCCATAGCACACACATTGTGCATACATTTAACAGGGCTGTCACTCAGTACTTGTGGTACAATTTCACCCAGTAAGCTCAACTGTGTGTCTGCCATTGATAATAATTCTAACAAGAGAATTTGGCTACCTGGAAGTGAATGGAACAGCCCTAATTAAAAATTAGTGAAGGAATAGCACAGCCTGTTAAAAAGACAGGTGATTTCTTAAACAGTTCTGCCTAGCCATGACTTCTGGAAATTTACGAATAGAGAAACTGAACTGACAGACAAGGTAGAAAAATGAGTTTCACAGCTAAGCTGTTAGGCAAGGTTACTTCTGAATAGGCAGAAGACACGCTCTGCTGATGTTTTTAAAAATAATAAATGACTGATGTAATGTGCAACAATGTCGATTTATGAGATCAGCGGCAAAATTGCTGCTGTTCCAGAATTGGTGCTGGGACAGGAAAGAAGGGAGCTCTCTGGTTATTGGGCAGCAACTACTTTCGTCAGGAAAAACCTGTCCCACTGGCCCTCGCCGCGCTAATGCCCTTCAGACTAAGTCTCTACTGAAGCAAATGGGGAGTTCAGATTAAAAACTGGTGCTGCATTGAGTATGTGAGGACACAATTGTCCAGTCAAGGCAACAGGAATACTCCTTAAACTTCTTACTGAGAAAGAGGTCTGAAGAAGTCATCATAGAGATCTAAAGAAAGGTTAAAATTTCTATAAGTCAAGTATAAATCTGCTGCTTACAAAGAAATGGCATTTATAAGAAATATTGTATCTTTAAATGCCATTTTAAAAGAGGCACTTGATACCAGAGACATCCCTCAATCTCAACCATATTCAGTGCTTCATGAATAAAAATCCACCGCTAGCAGAAATCAGGTCTGTTCAAGAGAAATGATAAAACTGGATTTATTATTTTATT
Source organism: Polioptila caerulea (assembly GCA_013397295.1). Classification (NCBI taxonomy): domain Eukaryota; kingdom Metazoa; phylum Chordata; class Aves; order Passeriformes; family Certhiidae; genus Polioptila; species Polioptila caerulea. Next base: position 387,161 of record VYXF01008385.1, read on the forward strand.
AATAGCAGCATTACTGTAGCTGCATCTGAGGCGACACAGCTCACACCTTTATCCTCTCTGCAGATAACATATACAGATTGAGAAAGAAATCACTGCCAGGGAGGGAGTGAGGAGGGAAGAGACACACGGGCTGAGCCCAAATTTTGTCATTTTCAGTGGAATTAGTGGTCTGGCCATTACACAATACTTACGTAGTCTAAAATTCTTTTATATTCCTCTTTATCCTAGCATTTTGGAAGTTATGCTTCTCTTTTTTTGTTTGTTTATTTGCATGACTATGAATACATGACTGTGAATGCACATCTATTAATGCCAAGATGCCTGAAAAATCGATAGCTTGCATTTCTGGAGCATATTTGATCTGCAAACTGTCTACTGTGAATTAATTTATAGGACAATCTCACAAGGCAAGAAAATACTTCCACTTACACAGAACCAAAAAAAAAAAAAAAAAAAGAAAAAAAAAACAAA